>BGNK01001007.1:0-117816 GCA_003297005.1 Symbiodinium sp. clade A Y106
AGTGTTCCCCTGCCTAAGATGGACAGGGTTTTGAGGTGCAGAGCTTAAGAGGGTTCCGGGGCTACTTGCCATGAAAGGGCTTCCCCGGCGCTCGACCCAACAGCGGGGTCGGCGGATAAGGAGCCCGAAAAAGGCGGTTTATTACGGGTTAAAGTAAACCCTAAACCCTAAGACCAAGGCCAAGCTGCGAAGAGGTGCGCTGCAGTCTTCCTCTGCCGGCCGTGCCAGGCTCCGACGAGGCCTTTCGCTGCACTGGGCTCATGAGACCAGTAATTTTAATGATATTGATTCTCATAATACTAACAATAGTAATAATAGTATAATATTCCAATAGTGCTCAAAACACCAATAATACCATATTATCATATTAGTACTAATTGAAGGTTCTTGGCTCTAGGGCCTTTGCGCTCTACAGTGCTTAAGGTGGTACACTTCGAGGTTGAATCTTGAAGCGGAACCCAGCTGGGATGACATTACATAGTTTCTCCAAAAACGGGACTTCTAGACTCCCACGTGCCTACAGGCCAAGGGGGCGTGTGTGGGGCTTAAACCCTCGCGAGCTTGCGCGAGGGCGCTTTGAGGTACATCGAAATACTATACCCCAAAGCCGAAGCTCTACACCCCGCGAGCCATCCAGACCCCTAGCCCGGTATCTGTTTCTCAGGGGATGTTCCTACAATGTCAGAGGTTCTAGGCCCGGGATGGAGGGTCAGTGTAGAGAATCACGGCCCTGAACCGTGAAAGATTCGAAGGCTCACAAACCCCATAGCTCTTCTGGTATACATCCCCAAAGCCCTGAAACCCGAGACTCCTAAAATCCCCACTCTGTCCGGACCAGCTGCAAGTCTCAACTGCACGATGGGCCCTGAGATGATTTAGCCGAATGTATGAAGGACGCCAAAGTAGGAACCCATGGTTTCAAGACAGCCTCAAGAGAAAACCTCGACCCTAAGCCCTGGTATGGGGCTACGACACATCTTTCAATGCAACGCCCCCACGCTCGAACTTTGAATCCGTAGCCGCCCCCCCTCCGTAGGCTTAACAAATCTTGTGTTGGATGTGCTGAGAAAACTTCTGCCATGGCAGGCTGCAGAAGTAGACACCTCCAGCTGTGCCGCTTGCCTGAGTTTCGCTATATCACGGACCGATATGAGCTTTTGCTCATGTATATCTTATATTGTAGTTTATGTACTACAACTTCATATCAACTTAATGTAATTCAGAGCAGTTGTATTATGTTATATAGAACAGAGCTTGAATTTTTACAGTATGAAATAATACAGTATTCCAGTTTATCATATTCTCGAGTGTGTTAGTATTACATCATTGTATTATATTTGATCATAGTGTGTGCTATTATATCATATTCTACTTATGTTGTCTTATGTTGTGTCGTATTATGTAATTATGCATAACTTTAAATCCGTCGCTTTTTGGGCGAGGTTGGGTGTAGCTGCTGACACGCGAGGGCGAAAAGCTTGAGCCGTTTGTGCAGAGTCAATGCTTCCGGGTGAGGCTTGCGCTTTCGAATTGTGGCAATACAATAAGAATCAGAAGAAGACTGAAGTAATAGTTTCAAACTAATAATAACACTAATCAGGACTCATGTGGGGGATACCTCCACTGCACAAGCAATATCGTGAAGTCATGAGACCAACTGACAGAATCGTGCTGCGGTTATGAAATTCCATTCAAGAATCTGAAAGTGGCCCTGATCCTGATTCCTGCTGAGAGTTGATGTGCTATTCAGCAGTGCGTGCTGTCTTCGCATTCCTTCGACGGCTGATGTCTGTAGGTCATGAACCATAGTAACAAAACCTAGACTAACAGTAAGTAAACCAATAAACGCATGAAATGTACTCTCCACGAACTTGTGAATGCACTGAGCGACAAAGCACCAACCGCTCCTATCGCCGAAGGCCTCAGCCAGGGCTGGCGCTGTCTGCACTGTGCGGTACTCAGAGGACAATTGCTCCGTGAATTCGGTTTGTTCACATTTTTTCGGGTTCGTGTGAATGTGGCTTGATGTCCTTGGAAATGCTTAGGGTTGAGGGTAATGCAGCTGAGTTTTGTGATTGCCTTCTTCGAGAGCTTCAGTGCTTGATGGAGGCTTGGAAGCTCCAAACCCACACAACTTGATACCCTCAGCTTGAAGTCTGACCTCGAAAACCTCGGCCGCGCAAACCCTCGAAATCTCCTGAACTCCCCTCCCAAACCCCTGAAGCTCTGAATCTCTCTCCGTGAGGCCGTAGCGTGCCCACCAGGGAGCACTCTGACGGGCCGATTCCGCTGCGGCACGGACGGCGCATGGAGGCATCCAGCACTTGGGGGGTTCAAAAACCCGTTCGCGTTTCAGGGCTTCAGGCTTAGAGCTAGGGATCCCTTGTGGCCCTGTGCTGAAACAGTTCTTGTAGTCTTAGATAGTGAGCGGGGGAACTTTAAACCGCTTGGCCTTATATATTACCCGAGTAGCTCTATCTTAAAAGGTTTGAACTTTTTGGGGCCTGGTTGTTGAAGAAGAGAGTAGTGCCTCAAAATCAAATTCAGATATATGCTGCTTCATGGTTGTTTCAGGGGGACTAAGGGGGCTATGGTTTCGAGTGCAGCAGGGTTGTGCTGGTTTAGGTTGAGGTGTTCAGGATCCGAGTATTATGGAGCTCTAGGGCGAAGGAGTTTGGGTGTCGGTATTTGCGGTGGTTGGCGCGAATGCTCACGGCTTGGTTTCGTCAAGACCGTCAAGCATGGATCGGTAGCGCAGTCGCACATGAGTTGCAGGGTATAGCATCTCGTTAGCATACAACCGATACAGGTCAGTAATTGGGACCCGGTACTATATTATGGAAGTAAGGATGCAAACTTCATCGTAAATCGTATAACGCGACTCTTGAGTTCTGGTACAGCGTTTGCTAAAACTCGAAAGCCCCAAGACCCAAACCCAAAGCCCGAAGCCCGGAATTGCCCCAGTTCCTAAACCGTGATCTAGGTAGGGCTTTGGGACATTTTATATTTTCACTTATTGGGCTTAAGAGGATCGTATTTACTAATATTTTGCAAAGGCTTTACAAGCCCCACCTAGTAATCCTTCTAACCGACAAGGCCCGAGCCCTTCGCGGATGCTTCGGAGGCATAGGGCGGGAAGCTCACTGCGGACAACAGGTACATACGTAGTATCTTTTGCTTTGGTATTGCTTGTGTCATTATAGGGGCATGAGGCTTTGGGCTGAATCCCTTCCTTTCGCTAGTCTGTTACGATTGAAGGCTCTGAACCGTGTATTTTCCTCATGCGATGTAAACCCCGCCGAGTAGCCTGATTCCAACAACCTAAGTCCCAAAGACCCACAGGACGCCCAGGAAGAGATGCTAAGTGGTCCACAGACCTATGCAGCAGCGTGTGGAAATCGCACTGCCTGTACCTTCAGGGTCAGAGGGTGTACGGCTCAAGGGGTTTCGGGCAGGAGCCTCGATGCGCTCCAGGTTGATTTCGTCGGAAGCCTTTTATGGATCTCCGTCAAAAAGTCGAGATCTAATGGATCCTGCATCCTGCTACTCCACACTGGGTCTGGGTCACTAAGCCCTAAACCCGAACCCCTAAAAACCCTAAGCTTCTTAAGCTGCTCTCGCTTCTGCCACAGGTCCGCTGCGCGGAGCAACTGTGCCCACGAGTGTCTCCGAACACCTCAGGCCCGAGGTTGATGATCCACAAGAAGAAACGAAAGAAGAAGAGACCCCTTAAAGAGGACCTTGTGGGGGGGGTTCCTTATTATGGTTATAGTATAATATATCCCCAGGTTCCTTATTATGGTTATAAGAGGAACAAGAAGCACAGTAATCTGACAAGAACAATACTGCTACTAGCGATAGGTATTACTGTAATAATCATAGTCATGTAGTCGACAATTCGGAACAAGCTCCGCTCGAGTGGAGTTGTTGCAACGGAACAGGATTTGCTCGTTTGGAGTTGTTGGAACAACGGAGCTCAGGGGTCCGATGCATAGCGCAAGTTGCAGCCCAAGTTTGTTGGAACACAGGAACCCTTGAGGAAGTCTACGCCGCCAGAGCCATAGCAACCCGAGGCAAACCTCACAAGTCTTCAGCATGAAAAGAGACCCAACCCATCAGCCCAACGTCAAATTTGAAATCTCCATTTCGCTACACCAAGAATTTCTCTAAGCCCCGAGCCTCTTAAATCCTGGAGCCCGCAGCTGCAAGCCTTGAGCCCCTGAATCCTGGAACCCTCAACCGCAAGCCCCATCTAAGCCATAAGCCTTGTGAGGGTATGCGACTGAGTGTGTCGACCGCGCTGTCGGCTCTACCTGTCTGGCCCTTGACTGAAGGGTTGCACGGTTTGGCGGCTTTAAGTGTTTTAAGAGTTAGAGTTCAGGGCTTATAAGTAAGGGCTTAGCATGTGGAGTTCACAGTTTTGGGTCTCAGAGGGGAGGTTGAGATTTACGGTTTAGGATTTCAGGGTTTGGCTTTATCGGGAGCTTTCATCTTGTTTATGGATTAGGGCGTTCAGCAGCAGATGTGGTTAGAATAACAAGCAGCGACCGGAAGTAGCTCAGAAGAGCTATAACACTTGGCATTCTTCTGGTTGGCTCTCCGGACTTTAACTTTTTGGGGTTTCTATATGAACTATTAATAGGGAGGCAAATAATTAGTTTAAACTTTTAGGAGGGGTTCAGAAGTTAGGCACCGTGACCGCGCCTTCCTTCGGCCCAATACCGGAAAAAGGAAGAAACGGGAACAAGACAATCCTATGAACGCAGCCAAAAACACTGTAAAGCTATTGCATATAGGGTATCGGCAGCAAACCAAACCCATCGCAACTCTAAGCCGTTAACAATGCCGAAACCCGAAACACCTTAGTCCAAAACCCGACAGCCCGAAATTCAAAGAAGGAGTTCACAGGCGCTGAGTTTCAGGTTCAGCAGGTTGAGGGCTTATGGGCCTCAGTTTAGGGTTTACAGTGACTGTAGGGCCGGAGGTTCAAGGCTCCTGAGACTACCACCCCTACCTTTCAATGATCCAGACAAAAATTGAACATCCCAAAGGCTGTTCTGGACGAAGACAGGGCCTGTGAACAAGGTTTCCAGCTTTGAATCCTACTTTTGAGAATCCACTACAATTTAACAAGGTCTAGGTATTGTATACATGGCATCTCGTAAAACCCCGGTCTTCGAAACCCTGCACTTTTTGCAAACTGTGAGCTTCCGAAGTCGTCAGAACCACCCCGAACTCTACACTGTGCTGCCCAAGTCCGTCAGAGATCTGAAGTCGCTGTCAAGGTCCGCTGGCCTGTCCGGCGGGTTACTTGAGCCAAAGTGGCTATCAATGCGCCGAGAATGGGCCGCTCTTGCTCGTTCTTGTACAGCCATTGTAGAGCTTTTGCAGCTTTCTTGTTTGAATTTCCAACCTTCAAAGATACTTCGACGTACTGCCTCAGAGATTGTCGTAAGGACCCACGGTTGCAACAATCCCCAAATGGAAGGTGTCAGTGCGGTTTTTTGGTCGATCCTTCTTCTATGATCGGGTTTGAGTTCCCACATCCCCAGGCAGTGGACACCCATCCCTGGTGCTGCCGCGCCAGACTGTCCTTTGGTCAGCAGAAAGGCATTCGGTACCGGAGGACCCTTGCGAACTACACAGGGCCTAAGAGGTTCGGGCGGGTTTCTTGACTGCCGAGGTTGCTCGGGTTTAGGATGTGCAGTTTAGAGACCGGTGAGGTTCAAATGTAACGAATTGTTTTTCTGAGCCTGGGATGAAAGACAGCCCAATCACTACTGTACACTGAAGCCTAAACGAGCATTTGCGCAAAGAGCCTCAAACACACTCCCAACTATCGAAATCAGGGCTTGCGGTTGAAGGACCTTACTCCACTCCGAATCTGATTTCAGAGGACGATTGGATGAGGATAGGGGCTTATTGAGATTCAATGACCTTGCAAGTTAGTCTTCGTGGCGATATTATTGATGATGGTCACGGTCGAATCAGAGTACTCATCAAATCAAAAAGTTCATGAAACAAAAGTAACCCGGAAACATTGTGGCAGCCACAATAATCGGAAGCAGCAGTAGTTGCAAGAGTCAGCTAACCTAACCTGTAATCTCAGCAACGCCAGCAAGCAAATTATACAGAAATAGGACTACCAGTTATAGTAATACTCAAAGAATAAGGCACGCCTGGGCCCTGCGGAGAGCCCCCAGCACTGAGCAATGCCGTGACACCCGAGGCTTTCAGGGCTTCGGGAGCTCGGGTTGAATACATCTTTCTAGGGCTTGGTATAGGGTTTTGTGCGGTTTTTTTCTTAGGTTTTTTCTTAGGGCTAGGGTCCGGGCGTCATGAGACTTTCAGGGCGTGTGTTACAGTGGTTTTGTAGGGTTTTGTACGTCTTCCGGTGTTTTCGTGCCGCTGCTTGGGGTGTTCATCGTTTGAAGGTTGGCTTTTACAAATTTCTTAGGGTTTGAGGGTTTGAAGGATGAGGTGGTCACGAATTTGGGCTTTAGTTTGACAGAGTGTCTGTCATATGCTTGCAAGGTTTTGAGTATGAATGCGTACATGCATGGTATGGACGTAAGTACGTATGTGGGTGCACATGTTTTGAAATCTCTCGTTCCGTGATTGTGCTGATATGTGCGCGGTTGTGACCCTACATACTCTTACTGCGATCCCTAGCGGCACCTCGGTAACGTAAGCAGGTGACTGATGGATGCAGCAGATCAGCAAGCTGGCATCAAGCACAAGTTGATGTCCGCCCTGCAGAAACGCTACACCGCGAACCCTTCATCCTACTTGTACCGCCTAAGCCCCTAATTCCCTCAGCCTGAATCCGGAAATCCTAGACTTTAAAGTGCTAAACCCCCAAACCCCTAACTGCAACCCTGACCCCTAAAACCCTGAGGCTTGCAAAAACAGAATGGTCACCACTCTCGAACCGAAGGCACCTGGAAAACACTAGCTCCCGACCAAAAGCCGAATTGGGATCCTGAATTTGTTTGGAATTCATATAGTACTTAACATCCCACCCCACAGTCCTCAAGCCCAAGCCCGAAATTGCTAAACCGATGCCGGAAATCTACAGACTGTAAGGCCGAAACCTTAAATCCAGGGTGTTTTGGGGAACGGTTTGGTCATGCTACATACAGGTTTTGGAGAGTTTAAGGGGTATATGGGGCTTCAGGGGTTTTGGTGTTGGGGTCTTCGGGGCTTCAGAGGTAAGTGGCGTTTTGGGCCTTGAGGGTTCGGTTGTAGGACCTGAGTACCCAGACCCCCGGGAGGATCTTGAAAGTAGATCCCCTAATTTGGGGCCCTATACTACTAAGGGTAGTTTGTAGGAACCCCCATTAAGGGATCGACTTTTTGGATCCTCCCGGGGGTCTGGGTAGGCCTGCCGTGGCCTTCCATCGGGTGGAACTTGTCCAGGCTGGGATAGGGCCAGGGTTCAGGTAAACAGGCCTTCTGGTTGGAGCTTCTTCGGGTTTAGGTTTGGACGGCCTCAAGTGTCGAAGGCTCTTGGGGCATTCGACTTTTAGTGGGGCCTCGCTCCTCTTTCGGGATCTTGCATTGGGCTTTCAAGTTCAAGATTGCGGAGGCAGAAAGCTTGCTGACATGAAGATGTAAAGATGAGCGATGGTGGCAGCAATGCTTACGACCACAAGGAAAATGGCAACATGAAAGCTAATCGCAATGACCATCGCAGCCATCACACGTAGCTGAAACAGTCGTCACCGTTGTGCAAACGAGCATAATTGCTAACAAAACATTTAGCTCCGATCCCAAAGCCCTATGTTTCTTGAGACATATTCACGGTCGCTTCTGTAGGGATATTCGTAGAAGTTGGAGTTAAACCCAAAGTGGCACTTTTGACGGACCATGCAGAAAGCACCTTGAAGCCTAAAGCCGTAGGACCATGCTTCGTACTTTTCATGCCGACTTGACTTGACAGCACCAGAGCTTGCTCTCAGCTGAGAGCGCTGCCGAATCCCTGGTAGGTTTTTAACGGTTTTCATGCGTAGCTCTCTGAATTGGGATCCCTCTTAGAGGGCCTTGCTAGAACGGTGATGCACTCTTTCGGGAGCCAACGTTGGGAAAACTAATACCCATCCCTCAACACCCGAAGCCCCAAACCCTAAACCCCACGAACAAACACCAAATCCTGAACTTCGTATCGTAGCCATAGTATACCCGTACTCGCTGGTGACGGAAAACCCTTGCGCAGTTACTGCAAAGCCTCCCCGAAGCCCCATTCCAAGTGCTTTTTCAGCCTGGTGTATGACAGGCCCAGAGTCCCGCCCCAGCTTGCTTGCCAGGTGAATGCCGGCCGCCATGGTCTAGCCCTGAGGATGTCCTGAGTCTGTTCTTAAAATCGGATCTAGCGCTTTGGGCTTTTAGCTTTGGGCTTGTGGGCTTGGGGTTCAGGGTAGGGTTGGTCCGAGTGTGGCGAAAAGGCGCGATTAAACCTTCTAACCCGTGTCTAACAGTAAGTATTTGCGTTTTCGTTTAGAATGGAACCCGCCACCAGGCAGCCGCTGTTCCAGTACCGCTGCCACGCTCAGCGCTGGGTGGAGGTGCTTCGGGTTCAGGAAGTTTAGGATCTATAGTGAACCCCAGAAAGTTGGAACATGGCTTTAGGAGGATTAGTGCTAGGATCCCTTATACTTTACCTGAAGGGCATGAGGATAATGATGTTCCAACTTTCTGGCTTCTACTGTATGGCTTCATAGTTATAGTTTCAGGGTTTACGGTGCACTGGCATCTGGGGTTAAAAAACTGTGGGGATCCCTCTCTTCCCTACGTCTTTCGGCCTGAGACCCAAAATCCACAAGAACATCCGGCTGATCAGGGCTTGCTTGAGACCGCTGATGTGTGGACTCTGGGGTCCTTCAGATGTATATTATCTTAGATAGTGAACGGGGGAACTTTAAACTTTTTGGCCTTATATATTAGCTCTATCTTAAAAAGCTTGAACCTTTTGGGGCCTGGTTGTTGAAGAAGAGAGTTATAGCGTACAGCTGCACCTACAGGTTCGAGGTTTCTTGGAGACTTGAGAGGTTTGGGTATAGGGTGTACCGTGTTGGGGGGGGCGGGGGGGTGTTAGGTTGAAGATATTATGGGGGTTTCGCAACCCCAATCCTCTATACTGTAATTAAACCCCATGTTCGGGTTTGTCCTGTTGGTTCAAAAACGTTACAGATCCGGCTCCACGACAGCAATCCCCAGGATCACTCAATATGTGTGTTTTCGACTGTCTCACCTTACTTTCCTGTTTAACAAGAGGGTTATAAGACATACCAATTTGCTTTGGGTCGGGGAAGATCCCCTTACATACACAAAGCCGTTGCACAACACGGGTCAGAGAATTTTGTGCGCTTCTTTCTGCTACTGCATTGCTATAGCGAAGGACGGTCGGGATCAGTGGATGGGCTGCGCCAGGAACGCGGCCTGCATGACTGAAGTGCGTACCCAGCATGGGGATACAACGTAAGTTTCCATGTACTTGGATTGTTGATTTCAAACCCTGGCCCCGATTCCCTCATCCCCAGCCCCAAACCCTACATTGAGCCAAGCCGTAGCAAAACCTGCAAGCATAGCCTGCAGGTGCCTTTGTGCATGCCGCCGGAGGCATCGCCCGGTTCAGTCGGACACTGTGTGGCTAAACTGATTGAGTGATGGTAGAGGCCGTGTTGGTGACATGGGTGGTGATGGCAACAATGATGCTGATGATGCCTTACGACGACAGCACTAGTCACTAGTGGTCATGACGATGACGAAATGATGATCACAGCAATGGAGATGATGATGACCATCATCATCATCGTCGTCACGGTTATCATTATCATCATTACTGCCATGGCGACCGTTTATGGCGGTGATACAGACCGTGAACTTCCTATGCCCCGAGCCTTCCTACAGGGCTGGTTCTCCTTTGTCAAGATGCTGTGCAAGTAGCATTTGCCGGCTAAGTAGTCGTCCAAGAGTCTTGTCGCCACAGTGGTGTAGTACATTCTTTAGTCGTGACGACATCGTTGCATATTCCTGCAGCTCAATGCCTGAAGAGCTGAATCCTAACACCGCAGAGGCAAGAATTCTAGCGTCCAGAGCCCATTCTTTTCACGTGCTCTTGCAGATGCTGGGAATCAACGGAACAACGGTGGAAACAGTTCCTGCCGTCTCAGCCCCGGCTGCGTTTGTGAAGTTTCCGCTGATCAACCCACAACTGACAACACCCTCCACTCTGAAAGCCTGAAAGCCTCAGGACCAACACCTCAGACGCACTAAAGCCCAACCACCCTGCAACTCGAAGCCCTAAGCGCCCAACTTTACCTCCTAAGCCCTGGCTAAAGCCATTAATTGACCTACCACCTGTGGGGTGAACACGTTCAGGCATTGTTGTCGGCTTTGGCTTGAATTGAGGAGAGCTGCATTGAGGGCTTCGGGCTTAGGGTTGCAAAGTCGCACCAAGGAAATCTAAAGCAAGCTTGGTTGTCATCTAATCTTTTGTGGATGACTGACCGCAGCTCTCTTTGGTTGGCCCCACGCCCGAATTTTAGAGCGTTGCTGCTGATGGACATACCACACTTTCCATCGCTTGGCATGCTTCAGGTACTGCCGGATCTTGTCCGTCAGGCTTAGGGAAGTATTGTAGAGCCTGATTGCTCGACTCCCATTGTTGATGACAGGACATCTCAAAGCCTTCGGTTAACCTGTCCAAGTGCTTGGCTGCAGCTCCGCTCGACCCATCTGAGCGATCTCCAAACACAGTAGTCAGGGTCGACGACGGCCAAACTTGCAAGGAGAGAGACCCTACACTTTAAACCTCAGAGAGAGAGAGTCAGAGCGAGAGAGAGAGAGAGAGTGTTGAACTTGGGTTCCGGGGAACCTTGTCCTCAAGGCGGCCTGACCCGAAGTCGGAAACCCAGAGTTCTCACATCATCAACCCGAACTCAAGAAACCCCCGACATATCTCTTGACTCAAGCCTTAAATCCCGTTACTATGGCCTCCTAACGCAGGGGCCTGAACACGTATCCTTGGGGTTTCTAGGGGTTTGCCAATTATTCAGACCTCGAAATTTTGCGACCCTCAGGCCGCATAAACCCTCAAGCCGTAAACCCTTACACCCTAAACCCTAAACCGCTCTTAACACCTAAGCCCTCCCCTCCCGAAAAAGGTAACTCTGAGCACTCTGCTGGAGCCGAGCGGCGACCTCCGGGTCTTCTACACCCTGGAGGCTTGACAACGGGTGTTTCTGGGGGCTTCTATCGTTTTGGGTTAAGGATTGTAGGCTTTAGTAGTTGTTGGATTAGTCGTTTTGGATTGTGGGGTTTAGGTACAGGTGTTTGGATCTGGATCGTTTTCCGGTTTCAGGGCCTCGGGGCTTGCGCTTGAGGGTTGGGGCTTCAGTGCCTTGTTTTTGGTGTTGAGCGCTGTAGGCTGTTTCATTGGCGTGCGTCCATTCGTGAAACCTCGATGATGTTCGACTTTGCTTTCTGTTCGAGGCAAACCGCTCCAAGCCCTTCAACTTCTTGACCCCTCGGTCCTTGATCTAAACCCGTAAACCCCCTGAAACCTAAGGGGTCCAACCCTTAGTGGAAACCTCAGCCGCGAAAAGCCAGAACCCGGAAATCTGAAACCTCTCGAAATCCATCATCGGCCCTACAGGATTGGACCTCCCTCGCCGAGGCTGTGGCACGTGCCAGGGGGGCGGGTGAGTGCTGAAACCAGAGCCTCTAACTTCCGAGCTGTTGAAGACTCAAAGTTCTGCACCATACCCAGGGCAACCCTATGCAAACCTGTTCCCGTCCCGACAGATGCGCACCTACCGTACGTAGGCACAACTAAAGCTATCACCCCCAACATCCTGACCCTGTATCGCTGCACGCAAGACATCCCATTCCCTAAACCCGTACTGCCAAAGCCAAATCCTGCCTACCCTAATCCCTAAACCCGGAGCCTCAGACCCTAGATCCCAGCCACCCCGAATATCAGGGGTCCCTTCAGCTATCCATGCAGCGGTTACTTATACAAGCGGCCCCGGCACCTCCGGACTCGCTTGGCGATTTCGGGTGTGGGGTGTAAAGCTTTGGAGTTTAGGGCTTGGGGTTTAGTTCGAACGAGGCGTCGCATGTGAGGCTTGAGGGTGGAGGGCTCTTGGGGTCTATGGACTAAGCTTGCTGGTTTAGACGCACAGACATTAGAAGGCTGCAAAACCATGTTCGATCGAGCGAGTTACGAGAACGAACTTGTCAATCATGCTGCATTGCAGGGTTGGTGTTTCAATTAAGCTCCTGCCGAATAATGTAGCCCCAAATCGTAACGACACTTAGTTGGTTCCTACGTCCTCAACCTCAAGTCTCAACCCAGCCCTAAATACTCAGGGATTCCTGTAGTTACCTTGCGGAGATTGTAGGTTTCTGAGTTTCGTGCTCATCGGCCCCTATGTAGACGACCTCCTATCCGAGCTCTTCATCCCTGGGGGTTGGGCCCTGGGGGAGCCAGAGCCCGGGTTGCCAAAATCCAGCAACAGTCAGGTTCGGCTGACCAGGTTCCTGAAGCCCCGAAAACTTCTAAACCGGCCAAAACCCAAAAATGCTGCGCATCCCTGAACCATAGAAGCACTTCGAGAAGCCTTGACCCTGGATGTGTTGAAATATTTTCTAGTAGCATCCCCTTATAGTGGCGACACTTCAAGCTCCGACAATGCCTCCAGCAGCCCTGGAAGAGACCTTCGAGCCGCAAGCTGAACTCCTTACACCTCCCCCCATCCTTTTGCACCTTACGGTAGAAGCCCAAAAGTTGGAAACCCCATAGCCTCAATCCTTCAGAGAAATGTATAAGTAATCCCAGCACTATTTGGCCTTAATCCGGTTTCCAACTTTATGGGGTTTACTATATATCAAAAAAGGGTTCAGGGAGCCGCAATCCCCAATCCTCTCTAGGGTTTATAGGTTCTAGGGACCGTAGATTCAAAAATCGCAGACTTTAGGGTTTAGGCCCTGCATCCCAAAGCCCTTATCCAAGAGACCTTGAAAACAAGTCTGGAAGCAGAAGTTCCTGAAGCCAAAAAGCCGCTATCCTTTGCCAGGCGACCGCGCCGCTGACCAGCTCCCAGTCGAGAGTTCCGGAGTATTCACGGGGTGTTGGATGGACTTTATGGAGTTTACAGGGTTTCATAGTCAAAAATTTGGCTTAGGGTCTAAATTCCCCGGGGTTGAGATCCGGCACGATCTGAAAGGAGACTCCCAAACAGAAGAAGCCTCCACACTGCGGCCTCTTTGATGACAAGCTCGCGCATCACCGATGATCATGGAGACCCGCCCAAAGCCTTACACTAATACCAGCAACACTCCTGAACCACAAAACCATAGAGCCGGCACTGACACTTAGGACATTCCCAAATACCGCAGCACCCGAAGCCCATAAACTGTTGCACCTAGGGCCGTCCACATCCTCGGGAAACTCGCCGAGCAAGACACCAACACGGGCGGGCGGAGAGTGCGGTTCCCAGGTGAAAGGTTCAGGGTCGGGGAGGCGGCGTACCTGGCAAGATTTTCTTTCAGAGACCCCTGACACTTACAGAGCGACTAGTATCCACGATTGTGCTCCTATTGCCAATGTTTACGAAGAGTTGGGGATGCTTTCTGGGTTTGGGTTTCGGGTTCTTGGCGGTTGAAGAATTGTTTTTCAGCGCTTCGGGCTTTGAGTTTGGTTGTTGGATTCGTACGTTCTATCTAGCCAGGTCTTATTGGTCTGCGGTTGCATGCTTTGGTGCCTTTGTGTTGAGGGCCTTGCTCTCATACTGTGCAAGTAGTGAGGTGTTCTGTTTGATGTTTTTGTACCAGTGGTGTTGGTTTTGCGTGGGCGCCTAGCGACTTGGTGGGTGTTCAGGTCAGGGCCTATGAAGTTTCAGCGCGGAAGGGACCAGGATGTAGGGTTTCAGGCTTGGGGATCACGGGGGGGCCGGGGCTTTTAGAGACTATGGGTGCGAACTTAGTGGCAGCTGAGTTTGTCAGTTTTGTGCGGGCTTGGGATTTCGGATTGGGACTTTTGGTAGTGTCGGGCCGGAGTTCTCGGGCGCCGTGGGAGTGGTGATAATGCAAATTGATGACACCAGACTCCGTTTCGGCTTAAGGATTTATGTTTAGGAATTGCGAAGTCAGGGCACCAAGGAAGAGTTTCGGAGTTTCTGAAGTTTCTCCTGATTAGGGTTGTTGTCATGATCCCACTGAAGCGGGCACCTTGTGTTCAATTGTTAGGTCAGATCTCCGGAAAAATGCCATAAACCCTAAACCCTCTCTCTAACCTAAAGTGCAAACTCCGGAAGAACTGGAAAAGCCTCAAGACAAATATTTGACCCTAATTAAACTCCCCAAAGCCTGGTAGTAACCCTGTAGTAACCCTGGCTCTGGTATATTAAGCCTTTAATATAGTAGCCTTTCTCCTAGTATAGAAATAGCCTTTTCTAGTAATGCTTTGAGTAACCTTTCAAGGAACTCTTCTAAGTTTGGAGGTGCAGAGTGTCGCAGAGCTGAAGCCGGCTGCCTGGAAGGCCTTGGAACAGGGGCTTTAAAAGATTCTCACTTAGGGCTTAGGGTTCCGGTGAGGGCTTCTTCGAGGCTTGCTAGAAGGATTCCTTTAGGGGTAACCAGAAGGGTTACCACAAAAGCTTCTGGAAGGGCCATCATGAAGGCCACCGCAAGGGTTATTGGGAGGGTTCTCAGGGCTTGGTCCGAGACAGAATACGGCTTGCGACGCGTATGCTGCGGCATACTGCCACTGCAGATCAGAAGCCGTGTGGGGGCAAGTTGCACCATTGTAGACGAAGACTATTGGGCTGATTGTAAAGACCAAGCACTACTGCTGATCGCATAAGCCCGAAGTGAAGGGCTGCTGCCTTGAACCGTTCATGCATGTCTGACTTATCGTATATAAGCCCCAGAGCCCTTGTTTAGTTGTGTAGGTTCGAGATGTGGGAGTTTCCGGGTTTTGAGTCATACCGGCCGTCGAGTCAGTCTTACATCCTAACATGCAGTCTATAGGACATCCCTGTCCCTCAGGACACTGGGAGTGAGTTTAGGAACCGAAGGAATTACACATCTGAGAAAAAGCGCGGGGCCTGCGCCTACCAAAACAAGGACGCAGAGAGAGCACACGACAGCAGCAAGCAGTAGCAGGATAGGCAGCACGGCTCAGATTCGCCGAGAGGGTGGGACGGGTCCTTTGCTAAGCAGTACTGAGCAGCGCCGGCTGCTCGCGTGATGCACTTGACTTGGGTGTCAGACTGAAAGTCAGCGTGGTGTCTTAGCTTTAGTAGGCTGAGTACTCCGGCCTGAGGAGGGTGACGAGTCTCTGATTCAGCAAGAGTGGGAATTTTGCGAAAAGCATTCTGCCAGAGATCGGTACAAAGCAGTTACCCTCCACCGTGGTCTTTGAACAGCCGATCCAGATCGAGAGAATCCTTCACCACTCCGCAGGGCTTCCAGCTGCTAACTAACTAGTCTGAGTCGACATGTCAATCAACTCTAAACCCTACACCGTTGCATCCCAAGCCTGAAAGCCCTGGACCCTGACACGTAAAACCCTTTGCCCTAAACCAATGCTTCACCGCAGCGAATTGCAGTCTGAAGGTGCAGCTGCAGCTGGCGATCGTTCCAAACGAGCTGGCAACCGCAGCCGCCTCGCAGGCAGTCCTCGTGGTGCTTTAGGGTAGGGTTTTTTGGAAAAGTAGTACTGAGGGTTTGGCGATCGGGGTCTCAGAGTGGGCAGCTTGAACAGTTTAGGGGGTTGGGGTACGATGCGGGCCACGGGTTCATCAGCTAGAATGCTGGCACGGGGGTGGGGTTGTTTGGTTGCCAGGAGCCGAGCTACCGGATAGACTTGCAGCTCCCTTGAACATGCAATCGATCATAAAAACGACATGGCCACTTGGCCCCGCCAGTGGCACAAGACTCTTCGCCACAAACCTTACTTCCCAAACCCGAAGCTGAGATAGAATCTATGACCCGAAGGTTTCCGAACTCACGACACGAAGACGCTCCGAACTTCCGAGCATGCCCCCAACGACAATAGCAACAACGAAGAAATGTGGGTTTTGGGGCTCTCAGGTGCAATGGCTTGGAGCTTAGGTTGCAGGTCCACGTTTCCGGGATCGGGTTTGTTTGATGTCGGCACGAAAAATGCTCAAATACAAAGTCTAAGTGCTAACTACTGAAGACCTGACGAAGCCCCTAACAAAAATCAAGCACGAAGCGAGAATCGAGAGGTGTTGGCTGCCCTTGACCAGCTGCCTGCAGGCCGAGCAGGGTATACTGTGCGACAATCACATGTTACCAGGCAGTAGCACGGTGACTAGTTATGTGGTCCCATATTTGCACTGACTTTGGTTTCGTCTGTGCATAGTGCTCACAAACTTGCGGCTCAGACAATTTGAAATTGGTCGCTCAATTGAGCAGTAAGGGTCAGGGATGTGAGGTTGGTGGTCGTATTTGACAGCGTACTTCTTCATGGACGGCGAAGGAACGTAGCTCGAGGTGAGGAAGCTTTGCCGACACGGAAGCCTCGCAGCAGTTTCGAGGATCGAAGTCGGGCTCAGAATTACTAGGTTACTAGGGCCCGTTTGCGACAATGTTTGAGATCATGGTTGCAGCGCTGATTTTGTCGATGACAGCTGCTGTGGCAGTGGCTATCACGTTTGGGATGATTCGGGTTGAGATATCCGTTAACAACACAAAGGCGACCAGGGCAGAAATACCACGTAAAGCCAGCCGTCAAGCCTCACAAGCGCAAATTCGTCAGAGGGTCCAGCCAGTTGCGAAGCCGCTTGAGGAAGCTGTTGCATCAGCACAGGCAACACGTTACGGCGCCGAATCAAGTGTACTGGAAGGTATAGCTACAGAAGATTGTCAGACTTCGCAATGTGCAGGTATTCCTGTGACAGATACTCTTCCGACAGCTCCTCCGACAGACGAACAACAACTACAAATCATGCAGCTTCTGTCTGCTTTCTGTGCAGCGGAGGATGCCACAACAGCTGCCATTGCCCTTGATGTCTTGCAGGCTCTTGCTGAGTGCAAGAATTCAGCAACCCTCGATGCAATCTTGGAGGAGCTGCTCAGCTACAAGTCGATCATCAATCGGCTTGCTCAATTTATCTGCTATCACGGACACCGTGCCCTTCCGGCACACAGGTGTCCGAGATTCGAAGATTGGAGTTGCCAGGGGCAGAGTGCTATTCCGCGAATCCCAGCCTTCTGTTGAAGGATGAGATTGCCGGAAAGCTGCTAGCGTTGCTGGCAGACTGCGCTTACCAAAGGGCTGAGACTACGAAAACCAGAGAGGCCATCGATCACCTCACAAAGATCGATGACACAGAGGTGCTGCAAGAATTGCTTGTCGGGCTCGAGTCATGGCCCTTCAGCAGCATTAGCATCGGATGGTCCCGCATCTTGAAGGCAGAAACCTTTCTCAAGCAGCAGGTTCCAACTGAAGCCCCTGCCGGACAAGCTGGAAGAAACGATTCCTTAAAGTTAACGTGCAACGCCGAACGCATGATGCAGCAGGCTTGTTCGAGAATGCTTCAGCACAAATGTTTTGATGTCCGGTGCCTGTCCAACTTGCAATGGGGACTTGCTCACTGGCAGTTCTTGTCCATCTCGCTCTCCTACACGAGACTGCGCAAGGCTAACGACTTTTTACGATGGCATGCTAGTGCAGGGGATGAGAGCAGCAACGCTGCCAAATTTTGACAGGGAGTTTTTCTCTGCTGATTGTCCTGTGCTCACTCTTTGCTCGCGGGCTCTAGTGTTCGCGAGGTGGTTCTGAAGCGGGCCTTGCGGGTACAACACTTCAGTGCATGGCAATTTGGTGTCGGCACTCTAGAGTATTCGGATCAGGGGTTGTTCTTTTGCGTTGTATGGTTCAGGGTTCGGCAGCAGAGCGTCTGGGACAGCTTTGCTCGCGAAGTGTCGTTTTCTGAAGCACTGGCGGGAGTCCCGGACTCCCTGCAAGCACGTGGGCAGGGCTTACCCCGAATCCAATGGCTCTGGCGTCAGCCACCGGCCCCGAAAGCCAGAAACCAGAAAGTCTGTCCTGCATCATCGAACCCTAACTTCCAAGCCCAAATCAAGGTGAATTAAACTCCGAACATGGCATGGTGTCATGCCCGCTCTTGCCTTGGAAAGCCCGGAGGCCAGCTCGGCGACTCCGTGGTTCAGGCCCTGCCCGCTGTGGCCAACGGCTCAGGCTAGGTCTCGTTTCGGTTCTCGGATGTAGGGAGACTGTAGGGTAAGGTCAGGGTGCATACTTAGAGGATCAGGGGTCCTAGCAACTACCATTACAAGCAAGGTATATGCATCGAGAACCTATGGTTGTCTCTCGACAACTACAGTTACCCATGAGCCTTCGATTCAAGTCGGTCTTCGGCGTGTGCATCCTCCAAGTTTGATTGATGCTTACTGACTTTTCTAGCAGCACCCACAGCACTTACGTAGTTCTGTTGCGATCCTATACATTGTCATTTTACTTCGACACCTAGACCTGAATGAGATCAAATCCGGAAACGCCGAAGGCCCTAAACCCCGTTACACTTAGAACCTCCGACCCTGCCCTCGCCCAAATCACCATGCAAAGCTCACAACATTGACTTGAGGCATAAATCCCAAGCCATAAACACAAACTTCATCCCTAGTTAAAAGCACCACCACGTCCACCCCAAAGCGACCCTCAGCCTCAAGACTCGCAAAAAGGACCTCCTGACTGCCAAGGCTCGACCCGCAGTGCTTCGAGCTTCGACGACAGCAGCTCGCGAGGTCTGGTTTCCGAGCTCTGCATAGCAGGCCTATAGCGCTTCAATCAAGGCTTTTGTTAGCTGGGCTGTTCAAGGTCTGGGTTTCTTAGTTCCAATGCCAACTATCGAGATTCGAGATTCGTGAGCTTTGGTAATCAGTCACTCTAGGGACCCCAGAAATCCATTGAAAGGCATGCAAAACTCCTCAAACTTAAAGCTCTGTGAACCTCTCGAACCCTTTGAAGCCTGAAAGACCTATTGAAAACAGAAGCCCCTAATTCAACCCTTAACCCAACAAATCGACAAGAAACAGCAGAAACCCCTACATAAACCAAGCCCCTAAAACCCAAAGCATCAACGATAAAGAGGCGAAAACCCTAAACGCAGAAAAGCTTGGCAGGTGGCCCTGCCCCAGCCTGCTGCCGAAGCTTTGGCTGCTCCGGAGGGCCTCGTCCTGTCCTCCACCACGACGACGTCCACTGGGCCTCTTAGCCCTAAAGGTAGACGATAAGATATTGTATTATGAGTATCATAGCTACCATAAACCTTCGCTTTCTTATTTCAGGTCTTGCCTTTGTTTGGGCTTCGAGGTCCAGCGTATGAAAGAGTGTCAGAGTCTACGTTGTAGAGCGTATTTGGCCTTGGCTTCAGAGGTAGGGCCGTGGATCTAGTTTGGCTTCGTTTCGGGACTGAGTGTGAAGCCTTTGGATTTGGAACCAGAGAGCGGGACAAGTAGACATCTCGAACTCTTTAAGACTAGGGTGTATCCACCTCTCTACCGGATGGACAGATGTGCATGCGCATTCTGACAGGCTCGGTGCGTACCTATCAGCGGGTAAAGCATACCGGGCCACTTACAGACTTACAGACATCATCAGATGTTGTCATGCCTTTTGAGACTTTTGCACCGCGGCATGAACTGCGCACGCCCTACAGTGAAGGACCAAAATCAGATCTCAGAATCCCACAGAGTTAATCCGCCTTTTTTAACCCCAGCAACTCCCTGCAAGTCTAGGGAGCGAAGCAGGCAACATGGTCAACACCTACTCAGGACCTACTGTATAGCTCAGATGCCGAACATGAGAACATCAGCAAACATTTGAAACCGACACAACGCACCTTAATCCAAAGGGATCTCTAACATGCCAAATTTCTTTAGCCCCCATTGGCTGAATCCGGTTCTGTGTTGAGCTAAGGCTATCGTTCGTCGCGCGAGGCCCCGCGGAAGAGCGCCGCCCCCGGATACAGCGCGAAGCCTTGAGTTAGGTAGGAATCAGGGGCTTGATGAGGGTCTTACAGAGTTTGTCAGTGTTTTGTAGGAGAGGTTGCCGGACAGCCCGGTATCCACTGTGCTGGGATATCAAGGAACTGGCCCTAAACTATGGTTTAAGCCGTACCAGTCCCGGCAAGTTGGGCGGCCGGGTCGATGAATGAAGATTCCTCTAGATCAGGGGTCGAGACATGTCGCGACAATCTACCACCTCCAGTCGGATTTTGTTGGCTACACTTCCAGGTCTAAATGGGCAGCCCTAGCCAGCCCCAAATCCCAGTTGAGTAATCTTGAGTAGATTTTTGGGAAGAGCAGGGAAAACACTGAGGCCTCGCAAGTCAGATACAGCAGGCCGGACGCTCCGAAATCTCGCAAACGTGGTCGAAGCAATAAGCTCGTTCCGGATTTTGGTTTCCAAAGTTGAGCCTCAAACCCGCAACCCTAAACCTCTGCTGGGCTGGAGGCAAGAGGATGATACCGACAACCAGACAGCAGTCATCGAGCCTTGGATTCTCAAAGCAGTCCCACTGCCAAGCTCTCCCCAGATTCAACCACAAACCATGAAGCCCGAGCCCCCTAGCCGGAATTGAAGAGGGTATAAAGGGGGGCCAAGCGGAAGCCATGTCAGATGTACAAGCAAGTACAAGTGACTGTATGTCCTTCCAGGTCGCTAAACCCTGAATGCCAACACTACTAGTCACTAGTGACCAAAACCTTAATCCTCAATCAGAGATCCTTCAGGGACGGCCGAAGTTTCAGGGCGTGATGTAAAGAACCTGACGAAGAGACTCACGGCTCCTACTATGGATCACCTTGTTTTGGGACTGTAGAACGGGGGGGGGGATGTCAGATTTGGGGTTTGCGGTGTCTAGCTTGAACCTCAGGGTGCAAGGTTCACATAGGGCTTCGGGATTAAACACTACGCCCCGAGCCAAGAGAGCCCGAGTCCAATTAGTCAACCTTCAGATTCGACTTAAGGATCCTTCAGAAGCGGAAGCTTTACAGTACCCTGACCTGAGAAAGACCATCTTAAGAGTCATCCTCTGTGTTCCGTAGGGTTAACGACAGTATTTTCTAGTATGAAACCTTTTCTAGAGATCCCAAATGTGCTTCTCCGGCTTCTGAATTATTTCCAGGGTCCGTGGTATGCCCCCAAGTAAAAGCAGTTTACATGCGAGTCCTCGAGATGAGAGGATCTTTCATAGGTACCGCTACACCGCTACACTCCATACTCGAAAGACTGCCAAATACTAACGCAACCAACATAAGACCGGCGACGAACCACAAAGCCCTAATCAGCCCAGGAGGAGGAAGGCATCGATGCCAGGGGCTCAGCCAAGAAACCGCCACAAGTACGGTCTTTTGGACAGCTTTTAGAGAATGGGGCCTTAATATTGCAGGGTCCTAGATTCGGTGGGTTTGGGACCGAGCATGCAGACACAGTCCTCATCCGAGGGTTGATCTCAACCTCGGATATTGATTGCTGAAGAGGCGATGTATTATTGACAAAGCGTTGGCGTCCGAACACGCAAGGGTGGGCGCAAGAGTCCGCAGCCGACGAAAAAATGCAATTTATGATCACGCAAGAGACGAGCATCATACAGGGTTTAGGTGGGCAGAGGTGGGCAGCTGTTGGTGTGTGTGTGTGTGCGTGTGTGTGTGTGTCTCTGTCTGTCTGTGTGTGTGTTTGTGTGTGTGTGTGTGGGTGGGTGGGGGAGGTGGGGGTGTGTCGGGGTGGGTGGGGGTGTGTGCGCGCGCGCGGGTGGGTGTGTGTGTGTGTATGTGTGTGTGTGTGTATGTGTGTGTCTGTGTGTGTGTGTGGGGGGCTTCTAGTGCAGCCGATACCTGGCCTAAACCCTAAGCCCAATTCCCCATCCCGCCGCCGAGGAGCAGCTCCTTCTTTTCCTCCTGGTGGTGCCCATCGCCTGCATCGGGGGCTTTTTCGTGAGTCCGGGGCCCTGTGGGGAAGTGGCTCGCGGGCTTGGCCCTTAAAGTAGACACCGAACTGACGTCTTGTTGCAATCTTCCAGGTTCGGACTCATCATTGAAACCCGAGTCCGAGAATGATGTAATCATCTGGGTTGGATGGATGCAGGTTTCGGAGCCAAGTGCTCAAAATCCTGAACCCTCATCCAGCACCCGATCCTCGAATTCAATCGCAAAGGAACTGCACCAGAATCCTTCAGTCCAGCACTCCCCAAACCATGAACAGTAAACGGGCGGACCCAGAATGATAAGTCCCAAGACCCCAGAGGCCGCCCTCGTAACAGCTTGAATCCTGCAACAAATCCCCGAACCCGGGAGATGGAATGGCTCTGGAGACTCTAAGGCCGTATACTTACTTAGAAAGCCCGACACACTCCCTGTCTTCATCTTGCTTGAGGCATATTTAGACCCATGAGGAATGAAGTATATCCCAAGATGCCCAGCTCTCCGCCTGAAAGCCAGAACTTTGTGGCCTCTCAGTGAAGGAAAGTTAGAGGAACCTAAATACATTCAAATCGTGGCTCATACTTGGACAAACGGCTTAGGTGTGTGTAGAAGTATTCGGAAATGTAAGAGGTTTGGGGATGCAGAGTTTGGGCTGGTTCTTCGACAGCTTTTCAACTGCATCTGGCTCAGCCTTGCGCATCTTCTGAGCGATCGAATTTGCAGTTCATCGAGGTGAAAGTTGCTTCTTCGGCAGCAGTTCTTTCAACCCGGTAGATCGCAGCAGTGAGACACAAGCCATTGAAAGATCTGCTCGTGTTACCGAGCCATGGCGGGTAACCAAGCATGGTCCAGCGAGGCGTGGACTTTCCATCGGTGCACGGGCTAGCCGTTTGTGTGAGTACATCCCAACTTGGGCCTTAGAGCAGTGCGGATCTTGGGCAATCGCACCACCTCCTAGTCCTGCCAGGGCACCGTGTGGTACCGGGACCCAGTCACAGCGCTCTGGAACCAGCCGCTTGTAGCAAGACGGATATCGTGTGGAAGCCTTCCGCAGGGTGCTAATCGCCAAAGCCCCGAATGGTTTCAGCCCTGCTTCAGTACTCGTATGGACTTTCGTTGTCGCAACTTCTGAAGCTTTGAAATGCTGCGCATAAAAGTTGCTATTGCAGCAGTGGTCCGAGGCTGGATGCTGTCAACTATCAGCTGGAGCAGAGCAATCAGCAGCTTTGTCTGCCGGGAGCTGAGACATGGAAGCCAGGTTCAATCGTTGTGTGAGCAGATGTTGCATTGTAAGCATGCGAGCTGTGTCCGGACACGGAGTCAACCTGAAATGCACCCCAAACCCTGAGCCTAGATGAAACCTCTGAAGCAGCCCATCGATCTTAACAGATGTTTGCGAGATCAGGCAGCAGAACCTGATCTTCGGTCTGCAACAGCAGCCAGGGCCTGAAGATCATTGAGCGAGCCTGCGAGCAAGCAAGTGAGGGACGGAGCGAGGGCTCCACGATCTTTTTGCTGGATAACCAGGATATTTCATTGCTGCTTGAGGCACGATGCGGACCAGAACCGGATCTGCAAGCTTGTGGACAAGCTCCTGGAGCATGAGTCTGCAGGCTGCAATCGATCGGCTCTGTGAGCCCGCTGCCCCGACATGGTCAAGTAGTAGCACAAGCCCAGGTGCTCCAAAGCGAAGTCGCCGGCTGCAGAACCACGTTCTGCCGAGGCCTGTAGAGCGAAATTAAGGCCCCTCTCCTGAGCACTTATCCTCAAGACTCTGGGAAGCATGAGTTTTCGCAGATGACTTCAGTGCTCAGAAAGTATCAGCCTGGCCCTTGGATCAATAGTGGGTCATCATGGAACGTGGAACTCTGCACAATGACAGACCAGTTTTCAAAACGTCATCCGAGACGGTTTGCATGATCGCAGGAGCCCCTGGAAGCCAAGGGCGGGTCTCTGATTTTTGCGGCGCGCTGGCGGCATCCTTGCCCTGCAGAGAGGTTCTTGGGCAGCAATCTGTTTTGCTTCCCACTTGTTGGCGTTGCCTGCAGGCAGTGCACCCAGCGCACCGTGCCGAGCAGCCGGGAAGATAGATCGGACACAAACAGCACCGACGCTGGCAGCGCTGGCAGCGACCAAGAAGACGCTGACTGGATATTCGTCCATGACGCGTCGGAGGCGGACGTTGGGCTTTTGGCTATAGTTCATGCTAGTTTTCAGGGATACCGGGGATCCCGTCCAGATGGCACCAAGCAGGATAGCCCCTTTTTCGCTAGCTGAGCTTCGTACCAAGCCAACGCATGCACCAGGGCGGGTGGGGGGGTCGAAGATGCTGCTTCGTGACGGATTTCTGAGCTAGCCCGCAAAAAGGGACTGGGAATCATCCACCCCCCTTGAGCCCAGCTTGCTGTTCGATGCAACCTGCAGCAAGCTGTGCATTGCATCCGAGCCTTTGGAGTCAAGCTTTGGTTCTGCACGTGCTTCGTATGTGCTGACTGGGTTGCAGGAAAGCGGTGCTGAGGATGCTACTTCGTGAGTGGTTTTGGAACTATTTTGCAAGGGGGTATTTGGGAATCAGTTTGCTCCCAACTGCTGCCCTCAAGCATGCAGCCTGAGCCTTGGATATCATTGCACAACATCGGTCATCATGCAATTCGGCAGTCTGCAATGCACGCCGCAACGAGTCAAGACAATGGCAGATGTGTCGAAACCCTGATCCAAGACAGTCTCCACGATTGCAGGCGTCCACGGAGAGCGTGCCTCCAACTCCCGCCGCGCTGTGGTTGCGGCTGTCGGCTTGCCAAGACCAGCGCGGTGACCACAGCTGCGACGTGCACCTCGCTTGCAGCGCTTTTCCACACTTGAGCTGCCTGCTCCAGACGCTCGGTCCTGGACCTGGCTGAAGCACTTCCTCAGGCCTGAGGGCTGCCCTGTCGCTCCCACGACACCCCTCAGAACTGCTCAGTGCCTTGGGCAGCACTCCTTTTTTCTCTCCCGGTGCTTGCAAGATCTTGCAGCGCGCTGCCGAGGCGTCAGCAAACTCCCGACGAGCCTTGCTCTCGGCACCTGCCTTGTCAAAAAACGGCCGTGAGTTTTGTGGACGTGTAAGCCTAAGCGCGGTCGAGGCCTCCCAAGAAGAGCCCATGTCGTCTCAGCACCGCAGCCCCCGACGACAGCGACGACAGCGACCAAGAGCTCGAGGATTGCAGATCCGATGCATCTTTCGCATCGGAGGCGGGCTGTGAGTGCTTCTTGCATTGGTCTGGACGACCAACCATGCGGAAGACAGCTGCGTGTGGTTTCTGAGGTTGTCGGTTTGGCAGACAGCTGGGGTTGGTCTCATAAGGAGCAGACGACTTGCATGTCGTGTCGCCGAGCAGGATGCCCAAGACGGAGGGCGACAGTCTGGTGGTGATCGGCAGGCTTGGAGCCCAGACCAATGGTGGAAGTCAGTCATGAAAGCTGGCCACTGTGATAGCTAAGTTTTCTCTGCGCCAGTTTCGATAGGATAGGTCCCATGCAGGTATGGCCTGCAGCAGCTTCAACTCCAATCCTTGATAAATGGGCACGCAGGCAACTGGGTCTGCAAGCTCCTTGGGAGGGCTTGAACATTGCTTTGAGTTGAGGCCTTGGTCAAGCCAGAGGATGCCGATCAGCACTTTTGCATCGACGAGGGGAGGTGGGCGATCTCTGCTGTTGAGTCTGAGCGACCCGCCTTGACGTGCAGCTGCTGTCCGACAAGGTCCGCAGGAACCCGAGAAGGCAGGGCTGACGCAGCATGCCAGACTGACGACGACGACTGCACTGCTTCTTGTCACAAGGCTATGGCCCATTCCCGCGCACACATCCTGTGACCCGATGCTGCAATCAGAGTCGAGCAAGATGAGCCCAGGTCTGTGATACGCTTTTGGGGACCTCGGGGAGGATTTACCACTCCGCGACGGAAGCTGGGCATTCAAGATCTGGAGCGGTAGCTTAAACGAGCTCACACGAATCGAGGATTGCGCTGGGGAATGCACCCCCTCTGACCTCCATGTGCACCTCGGCTTATGTTGACGGCTGGTTGACGGCCTACTTGGATCTTTTTGCTTCTTTTCGACGGCAGCAGATCCATTGCAACGTCTCTGCCCTCCGAGCCTCAGGGCAGAGCTGTTGCCGTACCTGACTGCGGCTTGGTCGCGAAGTGGCCAGTGACCAGTAGCGGGGCTGTCGAGTAGCTGCTACAGGGGCGTGCTTTCGAGATTTCATTTCCCTACGTAGCACAGGTGAGGGAGTTACTGATCTGGCGCCTGCTATCACGACGCACAAGCAACCACGAGGCCTGCAGTTTGCTGCCTTCGGCCGCCTGCTTCGTTGGCCACTGCTTGAAGATACGCATGTGCTGTTACCAGGCTCTGATAGCACACGTGGCCGAGATGGGCAGCATGGATAGGCCGGCCAGGGTCCTGGCACCACGGGAGGGCATGCTTTTGCAAGCTGCAACGGCACGACCCCGCAATTGTGCAATAGACATAGTGAGAAGACGCTGTTCGAGGGCTCCCCTTGTTTTGTGTTCATGCGGCCTGTGTGAGCAAGCCAGTCACGGAGAGCTTTCCTGCCAAAAGGGATCGGGGAGAAGCGTTTGGCCTGTTTGGCCTGTATAGCACGTCTCGGTAATCGATACTGTGCATTCTGCTTGTGCAGGCCAGGAGCAATTTATCGTTTCGCGGAGCAGGTGAACACGTTTCTGCACAACCCGGGTACATCCTTCATGGCAGCCTTCGAAAGATTCGGAGGCACTGCCATCGCTACAATGCAGCAAAAGCATTACGAGGGCGCCTTGACTTGTTGAGCATGGTTCACAGCCAGCACACGAATTTGGTTTCAAATGAGCTTCTCGGTGAGTGTACATCTCGGTGAATGTACATCGCAGTCACTCAGTATCTAAATCTAGATGTATACGGTACATCGCGCTCCTCGGGAACATTGGCGACTGTCCTAGACCCCACTTTACATCGATTTTCTGGCTGTGCATCAGTCGGCTCTACCGACTTTACCGCGACTCTGCTTCATTCCGAGGTCGGTTGTGGTGTAAGGCATTGGCATCGAAGACGAGAACGCATTTTCCCACACACCACGGTCGCCGCATTGTTAAGAAGCACCTCCAGTGCTTATTCGAGCATTTCTGCCATTCAAACCTGATCGTTTCTGAAGCAGCTGCCTTCCTTCTACACTTTTACGGCCGGGATGCGCTCCCTTATGTTCAGGAGCTTATGGCACACGAAATGCTGCGCGTGCTGGAAGACTTAGCCACCTCTTACTATGAAGCAATACCGGCCAACATCACACAGATCGGCCAGTGTATGGGATTGCTTGGGCAGGTGTTGCCCTCGCTGACCGTGTCTCAACGACAGAAGTGGATGATGCTGATTCTTAAAGTGATGTTCGACCACGGCGTTGCCAACATCCACAAGGAGCTCTTCTTCATAAAAGTGCTGAAGATGCTCTGGGAGGCAGACGACGAGCCAACGAAAACGTACGCAGAAGCGCGACGGCAGCTTCGGATTCTATCCAATTTCTGCCGGGGAGAGTTGCAGAGTGGCCTATTGGCTCTCATCAATTGAACAAGTCTTCCTTCCTCTTCGTGCAGACTCAGTTGAGCACCCCGTGCACACGCTTAAGAAGGAATTGAGGCTCGCCGAGCAAGGCTCTGCATCAGAAGCTGGTGTCTTTTATGGACAACCTGTTGACCAAGCATCGCGTCCACTACCAGGCAGTGATGATCCTGTAGCTGGAAGCGGATCAGCTTGGGATCTTCGCCAAGTCCCACCCCGGAGCTTTGAACAGTCGCCTGCTGAATCTCCTGACAGCTACAGCCTGCATCCCAAAGCCAATGCGCATCAAAGAGAACTGAGTGCGCTCGTGCAGCCTGCAACCGTTGTTGTCATCACCTCCAGATTCAGCATCATCAGCATCATCATTAATTTTACCATCCAGCACCATCCACATCCTCACCCTCCTCAGATCTTCGTTCATGTCCTCATCCTCCTCGTCGTCGTCCTTCTTCGTCCAGTGAGTGTACTGGTCTCTTTCCTCGTCTTCATGAACGGCCCTCTGATCCGCAGCCGCTGCCATCGTCGTAATCATTGTCATCTTCATCATCACCATCATTTGTGCGGCCATTGCCATCAGCATCACTATCAGCATCATCGTGGGCAGCACCAGGACGAGCATGATGACCCCTAAGTCCCTAAGAGTATCATCATTAGGATCATTCCTACGCCCCAAGGAGATGATGACGCCGGTGATGGCGATGATGAAGATGACGACGACGATGACGACTATGACGACGGTAAGGGTGATGCTGATGATGATGATGATGGTCATAATAATAATGCTGCTGATGATGACGCTGATGACGACGATGACGATGACGACGATGATGGCAACGACGACGATCAGGATGAAGCCGATGATGATGTTTATGGTGGGACTTGGGATTTGGGGGTTTCCTTGCCATGAACACCCAAACCGCCCAAACCCTTTCACGACCCTTATATGAAACCCTTACAGATACCTGACAGAGACCCTGATTAAAGCCCTATGTTATGTTAGCTTAGAAAAAATTAGTGGAAGGTCGGCGGATGCAGCGGTACTTCACCAGTTCTCACAACGATGCAACAAAGTCGGACAAGGCCCTGAGTCCCACACACATTTTTTGGGGTTCAGCTCTTTTGGCTATACTGGTGGTTTTCGATTTCGGGAGTCTGAGTTGGGATGTTGCAGGTCTTCAGCTTTCGCGGGCGGGGGGGTTCTACGGTTCAGGGTGTGCGTCTTGGTTCGTTTAGCTGTATGGGACGCAGGCAGCGTATTCCAGAAGCCTTGCAGGCTAGAAGCAGACATAGGTGCGGGGATGGGGGAAGGCCTTATGTCGCGTATCCATCTTTCCTTCGTTCTTAAGTTGAACTGCAGCCTGGATTGCCGTTGTATTTTGTTTGCACATCCTGCTTCCAAACGAAACCCACGACACACTACATTGACTACATGTGTAGTCTTCAGAACCCATTGGGGCCTCTTGGCTTTTTCCATTCTTCAGTCTCCGCCCGTTGCTTTCTCGGCTTGGACTGTCTGTGCCTGAAGCTCCCAGGGAGCTGCTCCCTCCTAAGGTTCCAGTGGGACTTAAGTCCGTCAATGCCCAACTTTTGCACCCTTCGGGTGGCCTCCAACCCCTACCCTCCAAATCCAAGCCCAGTCCCTGCAAGGTGGACTTCCAGTTCATAGTCAAGGAGGAGCGCCTCAGCGACGACCACGCTGCCGACGTGACAGTCTCCAAGGCCCTCTTCCTGCGACTCCAGGTTAACTTTTAGGCTTTAGGTAGCGTTATAGTTCTTCTGCCCTATAGGCCCAAAAAAGGGTAAACCCGATGCGCAGAACAAGCCCCAGGCCGCAGAGTCCCAAACAGGAACCGGAGCCCAAGTCACAAAGAACCATGTAATCCCCCGGGGTCATCAGGAGCCACAAAAACGAATTGAACAAGACGGAAAATTACGCACGGTGCCCTAAAACTCACATTCTCACCTAGGGAGTGCAGGAGTTCAGGATTTTAGTCATTTCGGTCTTCGAGCACATCTCCAGAAGCCCGATAATTGCAGGCCTATACTGGCCTATACCATAATCCCTAAACCCGCATAATCAGCCCGAAGTCACAGATTGGAATCGCGCTACTCTGTGCTTCGAGGCTCAAAGTGTAGAACTCCAAACCTAGCGGAAACAATAAATCAAGTCAGGGTTTGCGATTTTGGACTGAGTGTCTAAAGCTTATGGCTTATAGGGTCCACACTCGGGCTCTACAAATCCCTTGCGTGTTCGGAATGTTGTTCAGAAATCTGTCAGGCTTGACTGTGACGACAGCTTAGCAACTTGTGGCTTTGGGGGTTTTGACTGCAGGGCCTTGGCTTGAGAGGTCTTGGCTCTATCACGAGATAATATGGTTTGGCTGATGGTTTCTTGTAGATGTTCGTTCGGCCTCCCTTGTTCAGGGTGTGAGATGTCGCGCAGAAAGGTTGAATGCTGAACACGCGAAACCAGCAGCCCTGCATTATACCCAAGTCAAGAGCCTGCAAATGCCTTCCAACCCGCACATCAGGTTCCTCTACGCCCCAAAGCCCAAAAACCTCGGAACGCTGAGCGCTTGAACTTGATAACCCTGAGACAAAGAACCCGAAGGCTTTCGCAAGTCCTGCAAAGCAGGGTCCCCAGGGTCCCCACATGAAATCATGACTGACGTTTGGTACATATCGACATACTCTACTGCGAGCTTTGACCCTGATGCAACTGCCAGGCTAAACAAATCTAAACCCCAAGTTGTACGCACGCCCCATTGTCAGAATTGTGGTCTAGACCCTATATGGGCGAGAAATACCAGGTGAAGGCCTATGAGCGTGCGCAGACCATCCTTGCTCATAAGGCTCGCCCTGTCCACAGCCGGACAGGGGCTTGCTTGCTAGTGTTAGTGAGTTAGTGTTAGTTTAGGGCTTTATCTCGGGCCATGTTTTGAGGCTGAGTTCAGGATTTACCTTGTACTTTTGCAGGATTTCGGTTCATTCCCGCCAAGGCCCGAACCCGACAAAGCGCAAAAGCCTACCGGCAGCCCCAAACCATGCCAAAGTCCGGGACATGATTGCCATGAAATCAGCCTCTGCGGGTTTCGGATTTGGTTTAAATAAGGAGTGGGAGGACGAACAGTCGGATGCACATTAGCAGTAAAGCAGATGCAACCTAGCAGTAAGCCGGTGTAGCCAGAACGGTGAAAAGGACAGCAGCAGCAGCAGCAGTGGCGGCAAGAAGAGGAGTAATGGTATCAATGAGAGAACGCTAGCACCGACAGCCAGCAACAACGGTAATAAGGCCAAGCAAAGCCGCGATGACATGCGAGTTACGAAGCACCTGCAGTACTGGTAGCAGTTCTCAGGAAGCAAGATGAAAGCAACAGCATCACCGTGCAGGAGCGACTGCAAGAAGCGCTGACGACAGGTGGAGCCGGCATTGTTTTTGCCATGCCCTCAAGCAGTCAAAGAGCCCCTAGTGTCTTGGGGCGGCGTTGAGGATCCTAAACGAATTCAACAGATGGGGAACTAAGTAGGGTGTGTATAGACTGTATAGACCCAAAGCTCGGAAAATTTTGAACACCTGTACAAGTCATCCTAAAGCCCAAGCCTGAATCAGCTAAACCCATAATTTTAAGCGGAGCTCAACCCTAAGCCCAAAAACGCCAGGGTTGTGGTTGCACGGCGAATGACTTGCAAAGCACCTAGACACAACGAGCTTGCCATTGGACAATCAGGTTCACAAAGAAGCCCGCGCTTGCAAGATTGAAGCAGGCTTTGTGACATGTGTTTAGGGTTTAGGGGTTTGGGCGTTCAGCGCTGAACCGAACAGTCGCAAAATCAAAGCCGAGAACCTTGAAATCCTAAACCGGAATGCCTGAAGCTTAAGCTTTTCATGCCGAAAGCCACAAACTCTAAATTCCTACAGATCTCTTCCCCATCCCTGTAAGCCTTTGCATAATAACCCGAAGCCCTCAAAGCCCCTATAACAAAACCCTACCCTCCAAGCCCCCAACACCATCCAACAGCAAGGCCCCCAAGAGCCAGGCATCCAGGAGCAGGCCACCGCCGAGCTCGAGGCGGAGAAACGGCGCCAGGAGGCGTCGGAGGAGGAGCAGGCCAGGGGCTTCCCAGCGGGGTTTCAAGGGTTGAGGCTAGGGTTTAGGGCTCAGGCTTTTTAAGGGTTTACCATAGGGGTTGAGGGTTTACAGAGTTTACTATAGGGTTTAGGGTTTACTGCAGGGTTTACTATGGGGTGTGGGTTTTTTTGGGGGGTGTAGGGAGGGTTTAGGGTTTACTTTATAGAAAGGCTTGTGGGTTTAGGGTTCTTGGTGGTTTGGGGGGGATTTCGGGGTTGAGGGGTTTAGGGTTTAGGGCTAATTCTGTGCGCTGAAAGTAAGTGTAGGGCTGAATATGAATATATTTCAGGGTTTAACCAAGTACAGGGTTTCATATAATATTTGCAGGGTTTTGGTGTGTGTTATAGGGCTTACTATAGGGGTTAATGAAGGGCTTATCGGGTTTAGAGGGTTTAGTGTTTAGGTCTCCAAGGTTTGGGAATTTTTGGTTGTCAAGAACAGAAAACTTGTTGATGTGGCTGTTCGGGTCTTTGTAGTTGTTGTGTGTTGTTTAAGGTGCTTTTTTGTAAATTCATGCGGTTAATATGGTCAGGAAGCTTACAAACTGTAGTTCCGAAAGGCGACACCCAAGACCAGAACCGGTGCTTCCGAAGAAATCAGACGAAAGGACACTGAGCGCGTCTACGACCTCCGTGACCTGGGTGCGTCGAAGCAGCTTCCCAACGTAGGCCGGGTCTTGGGCTATTGGGAATGTGGCTCTAACCGTTTCATTTGGGGTTCGAGAGATCGGGTTTTTAGAGAGCATGAGGTGTATGTTTATTTGTTTCTGGCTTAGTTATACTAATATGAAAGTTGGAGGCTCGTTTGCTCTAGTAGCCTGAAGATTTCTGTGGGAGTACCCCTTCTAGTTCCTGTCTCGGTGTAGCAAACTATACCGACATGCTATCTGAGTTACTGAAAATGCAAGGCCACCATGTTATCCTGTTAAAGTTTTCGGTCTACCCCGATTTTGAGATTCGGGGATGTTTAAAGTTTAAACACACTCACATTTCAGACGAGGCATTTAGCTTCAGTTGTGGACTCTCTCGGCTCACTCTGAGTTCGGCTTGGGCTTGTCTGCTTTGGAATTAAGGCTTCAAAATCGCGTGTCAGGGTGGTCCCGTCTTGCAGATGCTAAAGAAAAGCCAATGACACATTATTGGTTCACCAATGCTCTGCGACTCTGCTCGAAAGCCAGGTTGAAACCCAAACGGCTCCAGACCAAGCCCTAACCCCAAATTCGCTTTTCAGCCACAACAGATCAGAAAACCGAAAACCCTATTCGGATGATTTGCGGCCCCTAAACCCTGCTGTAAGCCCTAAACCCATAACCATAAAGCCCTAAAGTTCTAAACCCCGAAACCCCCAAACCCCTAAACCTCTAAACCCTTCTCCGGGGGCTCAGGTCGGGCGATCGAGACATTGGAGCGAAAGAAACCGCGCAGCTCAGCTGCAGCTTTTCGTTGGTGGCTTCACTTCAGCTCTAGCTGCCTTTAAACTAGCGACCGCAACCCCCACGTGGGGACATCACCTGTAACAGGTTTCCGCTTGATGGCAGATGCGTTCTCCGCACATGAGACCAGCGCAGTATTCGATGCGCGGATTGGCATAGCCAAGCTCGCAACCTAAAGCGAGTGCGGTGATGTTTTTGTTACGGAGCCATCTGAATGGGTTCATCAACTTTCGACCTTGAAACCGTTCTGAACCGTATAAAGTTGCAGACAGCAACTGCTGCACGAATGTCAAAATCCTAAGACTAATCTCTGACGGTCCTCAACCCCCATGCCAAACCCTTCAACAGGCCTAGAACACCTCAGAAAAGTATTGAACCAAGACAGCGAAACCCTAATCCCTGCTGTGACCCTGATCGAGCCAGGCCATGAGCCCGGCGCCCAGTTCAGTAGGGACCCAAAAAAGCACATAAGCACAAGCATTTTATAGGGATATCCCTACCTTATTGGGCTTCATTATACGGGGGTTTATATGGGATATCCCTATCCTAATTTTTGCTTATGTGCTTTTTGGGGGCCCTATTCAGAGAGGGAGTGGGGGTGGGTATTCGGGCTCGGTGTGCTTCGAGTCCGGGGATATCAGGCAGTGTAAGGGATACGGGTTCGGAGGTGCCGAGGGTTGGGTGTTAGGGTTGGCTTGCAGTCCAGCCATGATGAGTTCGGAGGTCTTGAGACAGTTTTGATCGGGAGCTTAGTTACTTGAAGACAAACATGGTTGTAATCAGGCGGTTCGGTCGACACCGATACATATGCGGTGTTTAGCGGTATATGTATTTTGCCAGTGGTGGCTGGAGGGGTGCTGGTGTGGCTGGTGGTGGGATGTTGCGATATTCTGCGGTACGAACAGGTTCGATCGGTTCGGTACGTCCCATGACAAAGGGATTTGGAAGTTTGGAGCGTACACGGGGTTGAGTTCAGAGGGCTTGAAGGGATTCTATGTGCAGGATTCGGAGGCGTAGCAAGTTTCGATGCCTGGCGAATTGTTCAGACAAGGCCAGAGGATCCGAGTGAGCTGTCAAAGTTAGCGAGTACACCTTGCAGGCTTACATAGGGCTGGCATGTTAAGTTTGGTCGCTCTGTCGATTGGCTAGTTGAAGTTAACGCGTCCATTTCTGATATACATCTGGGGTCTTGCTTCATGTAAGCGGACGGGTGAAGACAGTACGCCTGGGTGACTGTCTGAGTCTAATTCCAATGCGCAGACGATATGACGTTGAGGGTCATGTAGACCGCAGTACGCCTGGGTGACTGTCTGAGTCTAATTCCAATGCGCAGACGATATGACGTTGAGGGTCATGTAGACTCGCATTGAACCTGTGTTGCATGGTTTTGAACATAACAGCGCGTGTAACTTTGAAACACAGTCTCATCCGAGATTCAACTACACTAAAGAAAACTTGACCCATTACAGCTAAACTAGGAAACGATCGCACCTGCATCTCGAAAGAGACGCGAGAAAGCACTGTAAGGCTCAATGGCAACAGCATGGTGGACACGTGCCGGCCTGATGCTCTTCCATGCGAACCAGTAAGGCCAAATTCCAAATCCCTCAAATCCAAACCCAGTACTCTTAAGTCCTACCGGTTGCGGGAGAGCGGTTTACAGAAACATCGTTGGCCGAGTAATGTTTCCCGAGTATCCCTTGATCATAGTCCTTCTCGAAAACATGGAAAGCAGCCCGAGGCTCAGCCGTCTTGAAAACATACACGAATGATCAGGAAACGAGACCCGCCTTGGACGGAAACACTTGGGTCTCAAAGCCATAAAAGATAATGTAGGGGCCTGAATGAACAGTCACACTAGATTTTAGATTTTTAGATCGTGTCATCGTATCCCTTGGGGCTCCCGATTCTTGGAATAATCTGCTCCGTCTGACCCAGCAGGCTTGTATGTTATGTTCTCAGCCGTTGCACCCATTAACTCCCCAACCCTGCGAAATAACAATTGAAAAAAGGTAAGAACAGGAAGCCACTAAACTTGTATCTTCTCCAACCCAGTGCAGGAAAGCGACTCTGAACCGGAGTATTTAGGTAGAGGCTTTTTGGGCTATCTAGACCCCGACTACTCCATCTCCAATCTGCCGGGCTCAGGAGCCTCCAGCAGCAGAGCACCGCCGATATCAAGCTTCGCTCCCAGGTGGCCCTGACACCCAGGCGCTGGAGGGCCTTGGCTTCAGTTGCAGCAGCATCTCGTAAACGTCGTCGAAGTAGTGGTGATGGTGGTGATGCCACTGCTCATCGCTGCGGCGCTGCCCTCTTTCTGTGACACGCAGTGTATGGTACAGCAGACGTGGTCCCTTGCCTGGTCCCCTTCTTTTGGTTTAAGCTTCGAAGCCTTAACTCCAACACCAACACCTCGACATGCTGCACCCCTGAAGTCCCAAAGACATAACATAAACGGGAGTTTGAAAATACATCAGCAGGACTCCTTGAACCCCTCCAAACCAAATCCGGAGATCCCTGCGCGGCCAGGGAGAAGCGATCGATCCTCAAGCGTGCTTTGTGCGGCTGCACCCAGGCATGAAGAGGTGATAATGATGAGGAGGACGATGGCTCAGGAAATGGACGAAATTCATCTCGATGATGGTGATGATGATGATGACGATGATGCCACTGCGAGTACTACATCGGCCAGTACAACTGCAGTCATGTTTTCATCAGTATAGCGACGATATATGTCGTGTTTGCAGTCATTCGTGTACTGTCCTGGTAGTATACGTTTCACCAGTGATTCAAATGTGAACTGAGCAAGCTGATGTTGAGTTTGAACAGCACCACCCGCTTGTTATCTCAATCATGTTGTGGGGTCTAAGTTTGTGATGCCCATTGATTAGCAAGACCCAGAGCCTAGAAATGGATGTCCCGCCAAATAAGGGGTGCGTTGGAAATGGCTGCGTCCAGTATTGCGTAGTCGAAGGGTTTCTGGTTCGGGGTCAACACCCCGAACCCTAGACTTTCCAAATCCCGTGCGCGACTACACAATACTTGACCCCAACGCCCATCGAAGTTGTTCAGGACCCGATGTACCCAAGTGCTTGCTTGTGGCTCCCCACAGGCCAGCTCAGTTGCTAAAGCGAGTGGATTGTGAGGGTCATGGTAGGGTCTTGGTATTAATGTCCTGCCTCGATTTGGCCAGGGGAGCGTTTACCTTTTGAGCCTGAAGCTCCAGTCTCTAAGCCCTAAGGCTCAACTTGACTGACCACCGAAATCCCAGGCATTGGAGATGCTTGGCGGGCGCCTCAGGGTCCTGCCCCGGGCCATATCATACTGTTTTTGCCCCGAAACCGATGTTCCCTCTGCCGTAGTTGCTTCCTTTCAAGCATCTGCTTAGGCTTTCTGGATGATGTTCCGTTTGATTTGTTGGCTGAACGTCTGCGCTTTGAGGTTTTTTTTTGTGCGAAAGGACCCAGGATGAAACAACTTGTGGTGGACTCCGAAGCCTCCGCCTCCTCGGGACGAAGCAGAAGAACCCGGGGGACTTAGGTAAGGAAGAAGAGAAGGGACTCGGCAGAGGAATCAAGAACTTATGAGAATCGCTAACATTGCCCACAAGAAGCGAAAACAGTGATGGCCATAATGCCTAAGACTTAAGACTTCTAACTCCAATGGCAAAGAGGCAGTTCGTAAGATGCTTGTCAGGTACAGCCTTATTGAGGCTTCCCCATGCGTGCACCGATTCTGTATCCGTCGGGAGCTCAGAGATCACATGGGGCAGCGCTACAAGCTTTTGGGCCCGGAGCCTAGCCCAGAGCTTAAGAGGCTTCGAGTCGAATGAACTACTTGTAGCTGTCAGAAGCATGAGTGAGTGAAGGAGCTTTCACTCTAGACCCCGCGCTAGAAACCCCTCAAATTCAGTCGGACCGAAACGCTCCGTCTGCCCTGAGAAAACCAGAGTGTCACAGAGGCTTCTAGATTCCGTGTTGTCTTGCGGTCGCCGGATTTTCTTATGAGTCTGCATGTTCAGAGTTTTGGAGCTTTTGGGTCTTCAAGAGCTTTTAGAATTTTTCGGTTTTAGGGCTCCGGCTCAGGGTTGACGGCTCTGGTCCGTGAGTCCTACGGCAATCCGAAGTCGAACCCTAGACCTCTAAGTTAACCAAAGCAGATACCCGAAGGTATGTAGAAGCCTCAAAGGAACCGTTTTCTCACTATCAAGGCCCCTGTATTCAGCATGTTCATTCGTTCTGGAGTGGTCCCACACTTCGTGGCTTAGGCTGCTGCTGCCGATGCTGCCGCAGACCACAGCAGCGTCGTTGTGGACTCAGGTCGAAGGAAGTGGATTGGATTCGGTCGGGGCTCCACATCTGGATGTAGACTTCAAGACTCGTAGAATGGCCGGAAAGGGAGGGAGGGGGCAGCGGCAATGACCCGACAATCAAGAACTTCCCACCATCCCCATATACTCGTTTGTATCTTTGGTGACAGATTCAGCGGACAGAATCACCGCAATGACCATCGCCTCCATGAACCATTTCCCCCCCTTGACAATCACCAATCTTCTGGGTTCCAGCCCCAATTCCAAATCCCCGCAGGTTTCAACTCACAATCATCTAAAGCCGTGGACCCACCTGTCAATGAAGACCTCTTTTGAAGCCCTGCTGGGCGTGTCTGGGGGCGTCCGGTTCAAGCCGGTTGTATAGCAATACGGTCGGAACACTGCTGATTGCAAGGACAAGAAGTAGAGGAACAAGAAGATCAAGCTAGTAGTATTGAAAATAGAGTAGTACGTAGTCCGGGTCGTTGTCGAGGTTGTAGTCTCCGGGCCGTAGTAGGGTCCAATCTCCGAAGCCTTGACAAAGCAGACCCAGGAGCATATCCCGCGTAGCAACCATGACTACGAAAGTGAACCCAAGCGCATCCCTCATATCAAGGCCAGCAGCGTGTGGTGGAGGTGGGCCGCAGCTTCCCACCCAACCAAAGCCGAAAAATGCGAAGATAGAGCAACCTGCATGCACATGCTATGGTTTGGGGTCTGGGGAAGCTTAGGGTGTTCAGTCGTGCTTACCTGCCAAGCCCCAAAACGCCGTAACCCCAGACCTTCGACTATTTGCAAGGAGACCGCTTCTTCGAGCAGTTCAGACAGGATCCGGGGAAGGCTGATTTCCATCGGTTCAGGGCTGGCTGTCTGCACATGCCATCCAACATGAATAGGACCGGGGGTGTAGGGACTTAAGCCGCGGGCAAAACTGCGGCGAAGGCTCACCCGGGCAGGGGCAAGGCTCAGAAGCAGAGCCGTGAGTTCCGGCTTAGGCCTTTAACCCCAGAGCCCTAACAAACCCTTGGCGGTGTGGTGAAGCCTGCACGGATGGGTAGAGCGGCGCAGCTGAGCGTGCCCAGGAAATTCCTAGGGTTCTGAGAGCTTGTCTCGCAGAATCCAGTGCCCAACAACGCCCAAGCCCTTGCCATGGCAATGAGGCCTAGACAAGCACCGGCCCTTCGAATTCAGCATCGGCTGGGACTTGGTCAAAAAGATGCTCACAGAAGATCCGCATAAAAGCGTGCGCCTTATGATGTGTTGACGCATACTCTGGTCTTTGAGAATCGGCGAGATCATTGCCCAAGCATTTCCGTGCAAGAAGCCATTGACCATTTATCCGGTACCCTCAGCTACTTGATGAAAAACCTTAGAAGGGGACCCTTAATTTAGTACCTCATCACCATATGTGCTTCCACCAAGTCGCAAATTTCAAAAGAATCAACATATGTCGGCTCAAGCCCAAAAGCCCCAAGAGGACGACATACCTTTGGTTAGTAGGGAATGGAAGAATGGTAGTAATAGTAGTGATAATTGCACCCCATTCCTCCATTCCCTACTAACCAAAGCTAAGGTCAAGCTCAAACGGTTCACCCAGCGCAGGACCCCTGAGATTCCTGTGGTGCGTGGGCGGCGAGGGTCCGTCGGTCGGGTCTGCTGGGCTGCAACAGCTCTTGTGGAGTTGGATTCTAGGACTCTAGGAGTTCGGATTTTTTTCTGCAGCTTGGAAGTGTTTAGGGACTTTTGGGGCTGTTTGCTTTCGAAATCAACGCTTTGGGCTTCAAGGCCCCATGGCCACGGGCATTAAAAGTTTAGCAAAATTGAGGGTTCCGCAGTATTTCGGTGTTTCGGGTTTGGGGCTCGGAGCTTGTGCTCTACAGATTCCCAGGCAGCTTAAGGGTTGTGCAGTGATTTCGGTTATAGAGTGAGTTGAGCTATTTGCAGTTTAGCAGATTGGTAGGATGTTGATGGTTTCCGGGTTCAGCTTAAGTTCGCGCCTTGCCAACCCACAACACATCCTGGCGTTTGGAGGGCCTGGAATGATTCAGATCCCAGGGGCTCCATGCCTTCGGACTTGGGTACTCCCTGCATCACCTGAATTCTGGTTACGTGTTATTCCAGTTGAATCAGTTGAATCTACGTACAGGTGGACCATAGGCAACCTTCACTTGCTCCAGAGACTACTTGAGCTTGAACTCCAATCCTGGACCTTAAACCAAACGGCCTGGATTCGCGGTTGAAGAGGATTTCAAGTTTGGATGATCAGGGTTCGTGTTCGTGAGCATGGCAGCTGGAGAGAAGAGATGTTTGGCCAAGGAGTGCACCAAGGAATGTGGATCTGCAGGCCTGCACACGTGACACAACCCAGGCGATGGTGGAGAGGTAAAAATTACGCATCTTAGACGAGCAGATGAGCACCCAATATACCGTCTCCTGACCCTCAACTCCGTGCACATCGCACTTTGCTCAATTGATGCATTTAGTCACGGCTCTTCGGCCCTGGCTGAGGTAAGTCTCTCCTCGTGCACTGCCGCCGAGGCATGCAACTTCACGTGTTTTTGGGCGTGTATTTGTGCCTACATAAAGACAACTGTTTTCTTGGCTGGTTAAGGTCCTTCGAGCGGTATGAAGCCTTGGGGCTTGGGATTTCGGAATTAGCATTTATATGGTTTACCAAATCCAAACTCCACATCCTAGACTAGATGCATGGCTATGTAGGGGCATACTACCCCCGGGTACCTGACCATGCTTGCCGAACGAGCAAGTCAGTGGTTGATCGCAGCATACTATCCGTCGAGGAGGGACACAAGACACTACATGGCATACCCCAGGGTTTCAAGGACCGCACAGTTGCCCAACTGCAAGAGCTGCATAAAACCGAGCACTCCAAGCCTATGACCCAGCAGCCCCAAACCCTGGACCATCCTGGGCCCTCATAAAAGCCGAAGTTTGTGCAGTCCAAAGCATCAGGATCCGGTGCCATGACGTCGGATGTTCCGAAGCCGTTGGTAGAGTAGGACAGACCCAGAGCCTGGCAAATAATCTTACTACGAATTCCTGTGAAGAAGGAGGGTGTTAAAACCCAAGGGTCTACTGCAGAGTCCGGAGTTTGGGGCTTCTGGGGTTGTTGAGCCTTAAACCCTGCACGATGCTAACACTGTACCCCTAAACCCTGCACCCTAAGCTACAATCCTCGTTAAACTAACTGCACCGAGCTCCTGCAAACCTTGAATCCCCAAGGTGGACAGATCCCTTTCGCAAGAGTTTTGTGGATCCCCATGTTTGAACCCACCCGAAGAAGTGTTGCAGGTGGGGCCTTGAACCCCTAAGTCAAACCATGACACACCTGGCAGACAGATCATTTATTTTACTTCCGGCGGTAAGATTATGGGCATCCCCATCCGTCAGCTTATGTAGACTTCAAAAAGCAAACCCTAAACATCTGTAAAGCACTTGGAGATGCTGGGGTTTGGTTGGGCGAAATTGAACCTGCTCGGAGAATCAGAGCTCCTGTCCCAAGCACACCCCAGGCCATTGCGGACGGCCTGGAGCGTGGGCTTGATCCGGAGCAGGCTGCTATAGGGTCCTTAATAGTTAGAATAGGGTTTTGGGGCCCCTTATGCCTTATACCATAATTATAATAAGGAGCCCCCAAAATAGTATTGGTAATTATGTAGGCCCCTATATTACATGGGAGATCGAGGGTTCTTGAATCTTCAGAGCTCGACGGCGATGTTCGCACGTTCTAGGTGGAAGTCCATGTACAGGGACCCTTACAGCGACGTGTTAAGCCCTGTCCGCCGTGCAAGCGCTTATCATCTCTCCAGCTAAGCTGCAAGACCTCAGCAGAAAAGTTGAAGTCGGCATCCGAAAGGCTTCGTATGTTTAGATACATGCACGATATGCATGTGTATTTGCATATATACATACATGCATGTGTATATATATATATATGTATACCTGTGAAATCCTTGGCGCCTAAAATTATTGCCGGCGCCGGGTAAAGGCGCCTTTGGTTATTTGTCGGCGGGTTTGTATAGTTGTCGGCGGGATTGCATAAGTGGCGGCGGAAATNTATACCTGTGAAATCCTTGGCGCCTAAAATTATTGCCGGCGCCGGGTAAAGGCGCCTTTGGTTATTTGTCGGCGGGTTTGTATAGTTGTCGGCGGGATTGCATAAGTGGCGGCGGAAATGCTCTTTTGGGTATCTGCAGCATCTTTTCGCTTCTCGAAGCGAGCTCTGATCGCCGTGCAGCCCCCTGAAGGCACGCCCACCTGCTCTGCTTGCTAGATGATGCTGTGAACTGTGCTCATGAGCTGAAAGCTTGAGATCACGAGAGGTTTGAGGCTCGAGCTTTTAGTGGGCTTTGGATTTCTCTAGATTTTGGTATGAAGCAAGCCATCGACATGTCGGAGCAGCTTCCTGTGGCTATGGAGAGCTACAAATTGCTCGAAACGGCAGGACAGCGATCTAAAGTTGAGCACACTATTTCAAAGATTTGGGTTTGTGTAGGGGTTCTTGGAAGGACTCCAAGATATGCCCTTGGCATGGTTCCACGAAGTTCAGTGGACCTTGTGGCCTGATCGCACTGCTCATGAAACTGAGTGGCATTATTTAGGATCCCAGCTAGGGTCCTGAAGATCAGCTAATGGCACATTGAAGATACCTAAGGACATCCTGACCTATGAGGAGATTGGTGTGTTGGTGGCAAACTACAAGCAGGGGGGATCGGTCAGAGAGCTCGCAAGGAAGTATTGGGAGGCATCAGAAGCTTTACGAATCTTCGCTTGCATTCTTTAGTGAGATGACGATTTCGGGTAGTGTTGAAACTTGCATGGTCAACCTCATACCCAGGATTGTCCGAGTTGCCTGAGACTCCCGAGAAGCAGAGCGAGCGAAAGAAGCCGCAACAGCCTGGATCCGGATCTTCCGTGCAGTAGAAAGCATAGAAGGCGAAACCTGAGATCGCACAGCCGGGCTGCAAAGAGCCGAGAATGCTTTGCAGGGGAATCACTTGTATCATGTGGGCCTTTTCTACCGTAGATTGTTCCTTTCACACTTGATTACGCAGGCAGTCAGCCGATTTCAGGTGGGCCCGTCCTACACTGAGACCTCTGGTATTTCATCTCATATCTCACCCTTTCCCTCTCTCGCCCTCTGGTCCAGGTCTTCATGGAGCTCTTCGCCCTGGCGGATTACATGTTCTTGGTGCGCCAAAGGTTCGCATCAGATATGATTAAGATCTCTTTTGGAGTTCTTGGGTGACTTGGGTGCCAGGCTTTGCTGAGCATCGATGTGTCGGTGCCCTACCGGTGCCCTACTTCTCATAGCCGAAGCATGCTGCCACCAATTCTGTGGAGTGAGGTACTGAGTGGAAGGAGCCAGTATTTTTCAGGAGGCTCGCATACTCTCTTAATCGACTTGATTTCCTTTTGACATCGATTCACAGGCTTGGGGACGGCTTCATTCGCTTCCTCATCGGGCGATTCTGGCTTGTTTAAAGCTGGTCGCTAATTGTCGTGAAAACTTCTCGCAGGTATTTCACGAGATCCGGAGTGCAGCAGGCCAGCTCGTTTCATGGTGAGGTCCGATCATAAACTGACTGCTGCCAGGCCGGGCGAAGTTTTGCCCCTCGAGTGCCCACCCTTCCGCTGCACTTTGCATCAGTCCGAATGTGCATGTTGTTTGTGAGCTTGCACACATGTCTCGTGCAGCTTTCTGGCCTGATCATAGCAGCTTGACCAGCGAGGTCGCACTGCGCATTTCACGATTCCACTGTGCATATATCACATTTCACGATTCCACTGTGCATATATCACATTTCACGATTCCACTGTATCACATTTCACGATTCCACTGTGCATATAATATATCACTTCGCTAGACCCTGGTATTTGTCAATAGAGCAGCTCCGAAACTTCGAGATGGCGGCACCTGATGCTTTGGTACCAGTCATTGTGACCCCGAGAAAGAAAAATTCCAAGAGGGCGGTCCCAGACATCCAGGGATTGTGGGAGGCTTGGGAAGAGGACCCGATCATTCGGAAAGGTGCTCGCAAGCGAAAGAGTCTGTTGACTTGGCCCGATCCATCAAAGACCGGGCTCATTAATAAGGCAAGCCTGAAATGCAATTAGAGGGTGGTCTTGGCTCTGGTGCGAATCTACTGCCCTCGGATTTCCTCAGATGCTCAAAATAAGACTGTTCCCGTTGCTGCAGTGAAGAAGCAGGTGGCTTAGGGCTTAGGGGGTAGGCTTACTTTGTCTGTACTGTTACCCTAAAGACCCCTAAGCCCTAAACCTTACATGCTGAACCTGGAAAAGCACCCTAAACCTTCATTCCCCAGGTGGCAAAGTTCTTCGACGACATCAGCATCACCCCTCGGAGGGGATTGGTTCATTGCGAGGCCCACAGCCTGAAGATGTTTCTGAGTTACATGAACCGACGAAACGACGGCTCTCGCAGGAAGGTTTCTGGTCTTCAATTTTCTTCGGTATTCAGGATCTCTTTAGTTCGGGTCTCTCCTGACAAAGATGGTCTTTCTTAGTCTTATAGACTTATGTGGAGGTGCCATGAAGCTTCCATGCCAAGTCTCCTGATCCGAGGATAGCAACCTCGCTGCACTTTGGGGCGAGCTTGAGAAGCATTGGGCCCCGAAGCTTCGTTCACGCAGGAGCCTGGCGGCTTCGGGTGATGAGGAGGATGACGATGATGCTGAGCAGGAGGATCAGGAAGAGCAGGAGGAGGAGGAAGCTGAGGAAGAGACCACGCTAACCGAGCCGGAGGATGATGATGATCGTTTCGAAAAGGTTGACCCCTACCTAGCCGAAGCCATGGGTTTGGAGGCCGGGTCACCTCCTCCGCCTTCGGCATATGTGGGCACGGTTGCATATGAGCTGAGTGAGGAAGCAGGGCTCCCGATCCCCTACGAAGCCGCATCCCTGAACCTATGTTCGGCTGATACTGATGTTGATCTTGTGCGACAACTTGCTGAGATCGAGCACCTTGCTTCATGTTGTTTACAAGTACGATATGGTATTATGTCTTGAGTATCTCGAGGTAATTTCTTGCACGCCATGAAGCTAAGCAGCCAAGGCAGCGAATTGCCCATCGGCGAGCAGCTTTGAGTGGCCAGCAGACTGCCCAGAAGTGGAATGGAACCTCAGCAGGATAGTTGATTCTCACTTCTGATCCCCGAACCTCTCATCCCTGATTATATATATTATATATACCCAACCCATCGCATCTCAGGTTCGGGGCACATTGACAGCCAGAGGACGAGTCTTTGGGATCTTTTCGGCGACAATGCTATGCCGCCCCCCGAGCCCGATGCAAGCCCCAACGAGCCAGAGGCCACGGCACTTACAAGACAAGGTGGTGCCAGCGACCTGTCCCTTCTTGAGAATGCTGGCTTACTAGCAGATGCTGCGAAACAATCGGCAGTGGCTCCAAATCCAGTGGCTACGCCTGCCCGTGCTAATGTTGCTTCGAAGGCCCCAGCAGTTGAGGCATCGGAGACCCAAGCAGTTGAGGCATCGCAGGCCCAAGCAGTTGAGGCATCGCAGGCCCAAGCAGTTGAGGCATCGGAGGCCCAAGCAGTTGAGGCATCGGAGGCCCAAGCAGTTGAGGCATCGCAGGCTTTAGCAGTTGAGGCATCGCAGGCTTTAGCAGTTGAGGATGTGGAGGACCCAGCAGTCACGCCATCGAAAGAGCCAGATCCACTCGAAGATGCACTGGAGGCCCCATCAAAGAAATCCCCGCACAGCCTAGCCCCGAAATCTGAAATTTGCCAACCGAGCTGCAACCTGTTGCAGGTTTCTTCTTGCAGGGCCAGCGATGTGGGCAGTCCTGAGCTTCTAGCATGCGAGGCGGGCAATCCTCTTGAGTATAGGCCCTTTTGTGAAACTTTTGTGATTTGAGGGTTCGTTTGTAAATGGGTTCCAGGATAGGAAGTTTTCAGTGGGATTCTTCATATATAACAAAATCCTAGAATTTCGGCCAGTGGGTTAGCTTTTCCTATCGGTGTCCTGGGTTTTAGGGATGGGGTCTCAAGCTTACGTTTGGGTGGTGTTCCAGGCTTTGGGATTTAGTGTTAGGGTGGCTCTTGGGATACCAGGGGGTCGGGTAGTCTCCCGAGGCTTTGGGTTTTAGTATTGGGGCGGCTCTATGTCGGGATTGCTATTGGGTTTGGGGACTGGAGTAGGCTTTGGACTNAGGGTGGCTCTTGGGATACCAGGGGGTCGGGTAGTCTCCCGAGGCTTTGGGTTTTAGTATTGGGGCGGCTCTATGTCGGGATTGCTATTGGGTTTGGGGACTGGAGTAGGCTTTGGACTAATAACTAACTATTGTCTACTAAAGTCCATTGGAATAGGCATTCGGGTGGTTGAGTACAGTCCTCAGGCAAAAGTCAGCAGACGCGAGCAGATGGCTACAAAGAAGGCAAACCAGGGCGACGCCGACGAGGAGGAGGATGANAAGTCCATTGGAATAGGCATTCGGGTGGTTGAGTACAGTCCTCAGGCAAAAGTCAGCAGACGCGAGCAGATGGCTACAAAGAAGGCAAACCAGGGCGACGCCGACGAGGAGGAGGATGATGACGACATGCCGGTCAAAAAAAACCAGCCATGGCCAAGGGCAAGCCTGGAAGGCCGAAGGGTTCCGAGAACAAGTCGAAGAAGGCCGGCGAGGACACGACGAACAAGAAGGGCAAGAAGAAGGACCAGGAGAAGAACGACGAAGACACGGCTGCCACGAAGAAGAAGAAGGACCCCGAACCGGAGAAGGACAACGGCGAAGACACGGCTGCCACGAAGAAGAAGGGCAAGAAGAAGGACCCCGAGCCGGAGAAGGACGACGACGAAGACACGACGCCGCCGAAGAAGAAGGGCAAGAAGAAGGACCCCGAGCCGGAGAAGGAGAACGACGAAGACACGGCTGCCACGAAGAAGAAGGGCAAGAAGAAGGACCCCGAGGAGAAGGAGAACGACGAAGACGACGCTGCCCCGAAGAAGAAGGGCAAGAAGAAGGACCCCAAGCCGGAGGAAGACGACGACGAAGACACGACTCCGCCGAAGAAGAAGGACAAGAAGAAGGACCCCGAGGAGAAGGAGATCGACGAAGACACGGCTGCCACGAAGAAGGGCAAGAAGAAGAAGAACGACGCCGCCGAAGACACGACTCCGCCGAAGAAGAAGGGCAAGAAGAAGGACCCCGAGGAGAAGGAGATCGACGAAGACACGGCTGCCACGACGAAGAAGAAGGGAACGTTCGCTTCGAGAAATCCAGGAAAGGGTGCAAGAACAGTGGCCATTTGGACGGCTATCCGGGATGCATTCGACTGTGTTCTTCGGGAGAANACGGCTGCCACGACGAAGAAGAAGGGAACGTTCGCTTCGAGAAATCCAGGAAAGGGTGCAAGAACAGTGGCCATTTGGACGGCTATCCGGGATGCATTCGACTGTGTTCTTCGGGAGAAATTTCGCTATACCACGAAGATGGAGGATTCGGATTGGGTGTTTGAACAACACGTACTGTAACCGTAGCTCCCATGTTTCTTAAGATGTTCCCAATTAGTCCTTGCTTTATTCGCAGGGCCTTTTCTGGGCCGATTGCCGGCCCGTGCTGNACGGCTGCCACGACGAAGAAGAAGGGAACGTTCGCTTCGAGAAATCCAGGAAAGGGTGCAAGAACAGTGGCCATTTGGACGGCTATCCGGGATGCATTCGACTGTGTTCTTCGGGAGAAGTTTCGCTATACCACGAAGATGGAGGATTGGGTGTTTGAACAACACGTACTGTAACCGTAGCTCCCATGTTTCTTAAGATGTTCCCAATTAGTCCTTGCTTTATTCGCAGGGCCTTTTCTGGGCCGATTGCCGGCCCGTGCTGNGGATTGGGTGTTTGAACAACACGTACTGTAACCGTAGCTCCCATGTTTCTTAAGATGTTCCCAATTAGTCCTTGCTTTATTCGCAGGGCCTTTTCTGGGCCGATTGCCGGCCCGTGCTGCTCGACGTGGAGGACGATGCTCAGCTGTTCCAGGCGGCTAAGAAGTATGCTGCCAAGTGGTTGAAGATGGACAAAATTCAGGGTGCCCCGATGGTACAAGCACATTGTGAACAGGTTTTCCAGTCTTTGCCAAATCTATAGTAAACCTGAAACTAAAACCTTTGACCGCCTGAACCTTAAACCCTGAACTAGAAGTCCTGAAGCCCTTAAACCTGAGACCCCAAGCCCTTATACCGAGTAGTGCCCGCCAACGAGACAGTCATCAGAGGTCAGCTGAAGTGAAGCGATGCGATGACCGGCCAGCTTTTTGCGACCATCCTGAGTTCATGGGACTTGGGCCTCTTCTTATGAACCTTCTAGTAGGTGCTGCTCTGTCTTGAAACCCATGATGGGTGTCTGCTTTCCAGAGGCGAGTGTGAGCTTCTGTCCTACCATAGAACAATACGCATTTGTTACAGGTGGCACTGTTGGGGGATGCCACACACTGCCTCTTAAAGGAAGTGTGACTCATGGCTGTGGCGATGCAGTCCAAATCAAACTCTCATGCCCGAAACACAAGAAAGAAAAGAGCGAGTGAAGTCATGAAGTGATTGCACAGCTGCAGAGATTCTCGACCCGTCGTCTTCATGAAGCCCGAAATACGAGCCGAGCCGCAGGTACCGCGATGCCGTTTTGTGCAGCTTACCAGCAGCACGGCTTGGACGATGGCACCTCGGGCAGAGCTGCCACGTTTTGGGTCCGGGCTGAGGTTCTGGATTTAACTCTAGCACTAGGGCCAACCTGAACTCCGGACCCCAACCACAACCATCTTGATCCCCTCCGTTGGTTCTACAGCCCGAAGGGTTTTTGGTAGGATTATATGTTGCTGGCTTGACTTTGGGATCTCCTAAAAGCTGCTTTCTTTTGCTTGGTGTCAGGGCCTGAAGTATGAGGGTTTTGTTCCTTACGTTTTTTTTCAGGTTATCACATCTCAATGGTTGTGAGCTTGGCTTTGTGAGGCCCGGGCTTTTCTCTTGGGTTGCCGGGGTTCCCGCTCAGGCTATGCAGCTCTGTGTAATTCTAGAAGAAGTGCTCTTGTCCTGCAAATAGTATCCCGAAAACTATGAACCCTTGGAGAACTCCAACTCGCAGCCTAGTGCCCTTATACTGTATCCTAGAAATAGTGCCATAAGATACCCCAACCCGAAAACAATGATCCCATGGAGAACTCCACCTGGCAAGTTGCTCTTTTTGAAGCATCCAAGCCACGACGGGGATCACGCCGAGGGCGGGTTTATCATCCTTGGCTACGGTTTAGATAGGGCTTTGGGGTCCGAGCTCCCGTCTCACGCTTTCGGTCGCTTGCAGGATTTTGCATTTTCAGGGTTTAGCTTCAGTCTTGAGGCTTTATGTCAGGGGTTACCTTCAGTCTTCAGGCTTTAGTTGGGCCATTCATCGGTGTCGGGGCTTGTGAATTGTCGGACTCGTGGGTGCTGGAAGATTCTGGGGCTCAGGGTATATAAGGTATAGGTCCGTTAAGGTTTTGGGTTGCATTTGACAACAGCATCATCTTCTTGATCCTCTACATAAGAAGGCCTTTTCTGCAACCGATCCTACGAAGCCCGACCGTGCACCCTGAACTGTAGGAGCCAGCCCATGACCATACAATCCCCACGCCTGTACAACCCTAAGCCCCTAAGCCTCCCAGCCCACGACCATAAGATCCCACGCCTCTAAGACCCTAAACCTCTAAACCTCCAACCATAACCTGAAAATCCGCAAAGCTTCTAAAACCCTACTTGGAGGCTCGGGGGACTTAGTAAGTAGATAGTAAGTAGACTTATAAGTACCGGGGTTATCGTACTTATAAGTCTCTAAAATATCTACTTACTAAGTCCCCCGATCCTCCAAGTAAGCCCATAAACCTCCCAGCCCGTAAACCTCTAAAACCGTAAGCACCTAAACCTCCCAAACCTCCCAGCCCGTAAACCTCTAAAACCGTAAGCACCTAAACCTCCCAGCCCGTAAACCTCTAAAACCGTAAGCACCTAAACCTCCCAGCCCCAATCCATCTGTTTGATTATTAGTGGATCCCCGTAAGTGACGAGATCCAGTGCTCGCTTGAGATGGCAACTCGGGCTCTGAAGCCGCCACGCCGTGCCGGCTGTACTGCCTCGTAGTTTTGGATGATGCAGAAATAATCACTTAAATTTAGGAACCAGGTGAGGTTCGCATACTTGGCACTTTGCAGGTCTGCATGATTCAACCATATCTAGAGAAATTGTAGGCTGTGGTCTACGATGCCTTCATCTGATGGGAACCCAAGTCGGCAGCCCTGTCTCGCAGAAGGTTGTGTACGTTTTGCCTTCGACGGGCATCATTTCTGCTGCCGTGGCTGTCGCAAGAATCGGCGACATTCGAAGAAGTGTTCCAGATTGAACCCCGAAGCCGTTGCCCGTGAGCCCATTGGAGACTGCCCGAACTGTGATCGCAAGGTTTTGCCTCCGCACCTGCACTGCTGTTCCGTCTGTCGTCTTTGTCCTGGAGAACACAAATCGACATGCCTCGCAAGGGCCCAATTTGCAGGGCGAAAGTTCCTAGACCAGATGGACTGAAGCACAGTCGGCAGGAGTATGAAAAGACACTGGTGTAGGGTTTGTGTGAGGCAGAGGCAGGGATAGATGGAAGAGAAAGGAGAGGCTGAGATAGAGAGACAGAGAAAGAGAGAGGAGGGAAGAGTTGTGTTTTTTGCCAGTGTTTCGTTCAGGCCTTGGTCTCGATTTTGTGGAATTCAGGAGCTTTGGCTGGGATTTTCCGAGTTTCGTTGTGATTTGGGAAATGTTAGGGGGTTTTAGGGGGTTTTAGGAGGTTTTACGGGGTTTTAGGGGGTTTTAGGGTGTTTTAGGGGGTTTTAGGGGGTTTTGGGGTCCAGGAGTGGCGGCGGGAATGCCCGGGATTGCTGCGGGAATGATTGCCCGGGAGGCCCCGAGCAGCCCGAAACCCAACCCCTAAACCCCAACCCAAACCGCCATTACGAGACGTTTGGGCTCTACCAGGCTGTGATTTCAGGGGCCATGGAGGCTGATCCAGAGCTTCAAGCCCTGGCTGCTCAGAAGCAGGCTTTGATGGTGCCCGGGTATGATTACACGAGGTTTTTTTAACTTTCACCCCCTAAACCCCGAACCTAAAAGCACGTCGCTTCGAGGCCAAGATGCAGGCCCTCGGTGTCACGACCCAGCAGCAGGAGCCCTGTTGCAGTATCAGCCCAATTCCTGCAGCAGTGAGGAACTAATGCATGTTTCGTTCCAACAGGANTCGCTTCGAGGCCAAGATGCAGGCCCTCGGTGTCACGACCCAGCAGCAGGAGCCCTGTTGCAGTATCAGCCCAATTCCTGCAGCAGTGAGGAACTAATGCATGTTTCGTTCCAACAGGAAACTCCTGGCATTCCTCCCAAACGGGATCCCAGCAGGACCTCATGCCAGAGCCCCAGTCAGAAATGGAAGTGCCTGCCACCCAAAGAGAAGCCGACACACAGCTGCCTGCTTCGCCTGTCANCTCCTGGCATTCCTCCCAAACGGGATCCCAGCAGGACCTCATGCCAGAGCCCCAGTCAGAAATGGAAGTGCCTGCCACCCAAAGAGAAGCCGACACACAGCTGCCTGCTTCGCCTGTCACGACGCGGTCAGAAAGTCTGGCCAAAGAGACACCCGCCAGTGAGAGGTCCGAGCCCACTCCAAGGGAGGGGACAAACCCGGCACACAGCCAACCCAGCGAGCCCGGACCCAGCCAACCCGAAGCCGCAGAGCAAGCCGCCACAAGAACCCAAGCCCAGTCCAAGGCACGCCCCCCGGCCCAGTCCAAGGCACCCCCCGTGACCAAGACGACCCAGCTTGAGAAGCCAGACACGAAAGCCCGACCCAACGGTAAGGACACCAAAGACCCGAAAAGGACCAAGCCTGAGCCGGAAGATGATGATGAATATGAGGCCCCTGTGGAAGACCACCCACCCCCTCCTCTCATCAGCAAGGCCACTCTTATGAAGAGGCTGGCTCGCATATGTGCACCCAAAGCGGATGGGACCTACAAAGTCCCACTCGAGATCATCCAGACACACAAGAATCTGGATACCCGTGATGAAGTCTATCGTGCCTTCGAGAAATGTGGTGGTGACCCCGTTTTGCCGTCACGCTTACTAACGGTTACTAACGGTACGAGTGCTAGGAAGGCTGGGAGTGAGGGAGAGTGCACATGTATTTTTTTCTATGTGTAGCTTGGGAGCCAGGTGATTTTCACAAAGAAAGTCAACCAGCGATACGAAGAAATCAATGAGAAATCTGTGGAAACGGAATTCGAGTTCCTCACAGAGGCGGAGATGGAAGAGAAAGGATGGAGCGAGTTCCTATGATATATTATTCCTCCAACTCCTTACACTAATGTTGCATGACTATCTACTTCTCTTGCACCTCGTTCATGGTCCTGACTAGTAGTGCTGTTCTCCTCAGTGCTTTGCTGAGGAAGAAGATCAAGGGTGCCAAGAGAAGCTGCGAGCGCCGGCCGGGGTACAAGAGGAGATGTTCCAGTTGTCTTCCGTTTGCACACGAATGTCGTGCTAGTGTTTCGCTAGTCTCTTGCACAGGAAATCCGAGTACTGCGATGAGTGGATGTACTGGGTTGCTGTGCGGGTGAAAGGATCCAACAAGTGCCCTGGTTAAACATTATCACACATACACTTTAATAGCTCCGGCATAAACCCTGAAACCCTACACTTTCCCTCTACTTCAGGAAGACGAAGCGGCACACCGTCACCGAGATCCTGGAGGGTGCCGACCAGGAGCCAATGCAGGATCCGGATGAAGCCATGGAGAACTTCCCTTTCGAGCTTGAGGGAGATGGAGATAAGAAGAAACGGGAAGGTATATGGGGTGTCGAATATATAATATTGGGCTAGTAGTACTTTGTTCTTGAGGTTCCGGGGCTTTTTGAATGTCCGGAGAATGGTGCTTTCCTATCTTTGGCTTGGTGTTCAATTGCATGCTATGTATGGTATCCTACTAGGGTTCAGCAGGGGTCGGGGCTTTGTGGGTTTTGTTGTATCCTACTAGAGTTCAGCAGGGGTCGGGGTTTTTGTTGGTTTTTGAATTTTCTTAGTTGGGTAGGATTGCCTGGTGGGCCCCCCAATCGTCACCAATTCCAGATCTCCTTTCACCGGTCAGAGGCTTCCATGATCCCACTAAAGCTAATTGGGAGCTTGGCTAAGTTAGCAGGGATTAAGGCCCTAGTCTAAGGTTTCAATTTCAGGATGTACTTTTGTTATGTCTTTGCAAAGATGTGTCGAGGCCAAGCTTGAAGCAACGCTTCCAACTAGCCTAAACCCTAAGCTTATTTCCCGAGCCCTAAAGCCTAAAGAAGAAACTCAGAACACCAAATTCGGAAGCTGATACCAATGCATTTAGATCCCCAGTCCTAGGCTCCAAAGGCCCAATAGTCATCGCCAGCCCTAGACTCGGTAGTCATTCAGCCAAACCCCAAACAGCCCAAAGGCCAGGACTCGAATCCTTGCCCAGCATCAGCAGTCTTGTCGCTCTGTCACCCGAACCAGCATCAGCAGTCTTGTCGCTCTGTCACCCGAACCTAAGCTATTGATAAACTATACTAGGTAGCCCCTAAGCTATTGATAAACTATACTAGGTAGCCCAGCAGCAAACCGCCCGACCCACAACCCACGCACGGCAAGTTCTCGTCGTCGACCATTGGTCTCAGGCCCCTTAAGTAGAAACCCCAATCCCTACGACCTTGAACCCCTGAAAAAAAACCTACCTAATTCGTAATCCCCAACAGCTTAGTCCCGAAGGGCTTAGAATCGAACCCATAAATGCCGCCAAGAGGTGATGAAGATGGGGAGGATAGCGACTCCAGCGACGATGGGGAGGAAGCTGCCCGGATCCTCAAGAAGATCGCCTTTCCGGACATCCCGAAGAAACCTCAGGATGTCAGCATGTTGGTGACCGGATGCTTGCAGAAGCGAGTTGGCAAGCTCCAGCTTATCCTGGATAAGATGGAGCCGGATGGAACGACCCCGCTCACCACGAGCCAAGAAAAGAACCTCACCTAAACAATTACTACTGTGTGTGACTGGACAAAGTCAATGTACTGTGTGCTTCTGATCCCAAGTATTTCCCAAACCAAGGTTTCGAGAAAGCCTGAAGTCGATCATCGAGCATGTGGCTGAGCTGGAGGATAAAATTACGACTATCTATAGTCGCGGGATTGCTGCTGGCTTCACGAAAGAGAAACTTGTCATGAATGTTCTCGTCCATTATCTCACTCTTGTCGGATAGGCCTGTTAGCTTGAACCCAAGTTAGCCCCTCAATCGTGCCAAGGGACCAGAAGTCTCTTCGCACGCACTTCCAGAATGCGAAGACGAAGCACCTTGGTTTGGCATAGGTTCAATCTGGGGCCTGAGTGTTTGTCGTTTCTAGCAGTGTAGCAATACTCAGGGCCGTGGAGGCAGAGATGGTGTTTGAGCGATCGAAAACCATCAAGTGTCTTGTCTTATCTCAATTGTTTTGTCAAGGCTATGTGCTGCTTGCCAAAGAGTTTCAGTCGAATTCATATATTCTGCACCCAGGATGCCCACGAAGGCTGGCGACAAGGCCGAGGCGAAAGCAAAGGCTGGCAAAGCCAAGCCGAATGGCAAAGCAAAGGCAGCCTCTAAGAGGAAAGCTGCTGATGAAGATGAAGAACCCGAAAAGCCAAGCAGCAAACGAGCCAAGAAGTAGCCACGTTTTGTGTGAGTGGTAGCAGAGTTCAGCTCTGCAAGCAGTGCCAAAGAATACTCCAAAGCAGTGCTACTCTAGGCCTAGGCTATAGTACTGTTGTCATAGGACAGCTCCTTTGCAGGCACCGCTGAGCTTTGAGATTTCAACCAGTGTTTTGGACACTGGTCCTCACTAGATCGTTGCTGGTTTGCCGCCGTGGCAACAGAAGTGCGAAAATGTGTGTGTGTGTGTGTAGGTACGTAGATAGGTAGGTAGGTAGGCAGGTATAGGTACGTGGATAGCTAGGTAGCCACAACGAGAGCTAGGCAGCCAGCTGAGGCAGGCGGTTGGGCAAGGCAGGGCAGTATAGATAGGTAGGTAAGTAGGTAGGTTAGTCGATAGGTTGGGGGGTTAGTTTCTAGCTAGTGTGGTAGGTTGTGGAATTCAGTTATTGTCTCCATTAAGGATTCGGGTTCGAAGATTACCAAACCTCTCCTGGAACCTTAGAAGCTATAATGCCCCAACCCAAATCGAACCCTGAGGCCCTCGCCCTAAACCCTCAACGCTTTTCCCAAAAGTGAGCCCCAAACTACGCCCTACTTACAAAGCTCCAGCCTACAACTACATCCCGAACCAAACCCGTAATTTCGCAACCCTACCGAACCCTTCCCTCTCACGCCAGGCTCGGAGGATGGCCCGGATTTGGGCCGAGCTGCTCAGTACGCCGAGATGCTAGGCGAGGGAGTCCGGGTCCTCGGATTGGGGATTTCGGGTGTTTAAGTTAGGTGCTAGAGGTTTTAGAATTTCAGGAATGGGGATTTGGCTTTATGGGCGAGGTCTTATGGTTGAGGACCTAAGATTTGAAGCTGGCAAAAGAATTTGTAAGGGCTCACGGTCCAGAACTTATGATTGAGTGCTAAGGTTTTCTAGCTGCCAAAGTACCGGTAAGGCTTCAGGGTCAAAGGGTGTAAGGTTTTTATGGACGGTAGAGAGTCGTGTAAGCTTCAAGGTTTATGGTTGGGGCAAGGCTTCATTCATTTATGGTCGCCAAAGAATCTTGGAGGATTCACGTATAGTTTTTGGGGTTGAGGAACAAGCCTTTCTAATCGTATACGAGATGACTGTTATGATACAAAGAACAAATAGGTTGGGAATCCATAGACACTTTCGTGGCCTGGGGACCAAATCTTCCAGCCACATTCCCAAAAATACTAAATCCTACAATCCCTGCCCTCGTAATAAGAGTAATGTATCGCATGTTTTATGGAGCCCTCGATTTTCTTCAACTTACTCCCGCTCACACCAGAAATCTGAAACTTCAAAAGCAGGCACCGGCAGCCCTCGAAATCCACGCCATAATCCGGCTCAAAAGAAACGAGAAAACCCAAGTCGTTAGTGTTTTAGGGTTTGGGTTGGTATCTGGCAGGTAGAGCTTAGGGTCCGGGATCCAGCCTAAGCCCGAAGCCAACACGCACGAAATATGACAACCGAGCCATCCCTGAAGTTCCAAAGCCTTGATTCAGCATCAGGATTTCCGAAAAGCCCCCAACCCAAAGTGCAATCAGAAGGCCAGGCTCATCTCCGAGTCTATAGGAATGTCTCCAAAGTGGATACTTGGGAAATCTTTATATATCAGTTATTCTGTGCTGGGCATGTGAAGTCTATTTGGCATACTTAAAGCCCGCCCGAGAAAACACAAAGGCTATGCTTTTAATTCTTAGTGTCCCGCCAAACCTCGTGTGCCGAGGTCACTGCGAAAGACACCAAACGGTGCATCAATCAGATGCTGCATCCGGAGCAGCCAGAGGAAAAAACGACGGCAGGCACCGAACGAGGAGAGAGATTGCCACAGGTTGTTTAACCACTGGGGTTTATCCTTGCCTGTGCCAATAATCGAAAAGGCCTTCATACTAGAGGACAGAGAGAAAGTTGATACTGCTTATATACGAGTGCAAGACTGGTTGCAGTATCTCGTCAAACGGAATCCTTCATTGCTCGCTGGGGGCAACGAGTCTTTGGAATTCCAGCTGGAGGCCTTCTGGATGGCTTACAGACAGACTCACAGCAGCCATCCGGTGTTCGATCGAGGGCTGGACCTCGGGACCACGATTCCGCTGGCTTTTTATTCAGATGAAGGCAAGGGCCCGAAGCGAGGCAACTTTGTAGTGGCCTCCATCGAGTCGCCGATAGGTTTGTGGGATGTGGCCGATGACTTTAATTGCACTTGCCAAGAGGATGTGAAGAAGGCGCCGCAGCAATTTGTTCCGGGCCAGCAAGCAGCCGGCCCGTACACGCCGATGGAGGAGGCCGCCCTGAAGCAAAGCCATACAACTAAAGGCCATTCCTACCTCACCAGACATGTGCTCTTTGGCCTCCCAGACTGGGTTTACAAACACCATCCAGAAGTTTTGGAACAGATGACACAGCAGGTTGCTGACGAGCTCACGATGCTTTTTTCTTCAGGCCCGGAGGTTGGTGGGAAAATGTACACGGCTTGCCTGGTTGGGATCAAAGGCGATATGAAGCAAATCGCTGAGAAAATTGCTTATCTCAACCGATACTATGCCCGTTTGGGCCCTGCGAACCACAATGGTGTTTGTGCACATTGCATGGCGGGCACGAGTGCAGCGATTCCTTTTGATGAACTTGCTCACGAGCCATCCTGGGCTTCGACACTTTACCAGCAGCGACCTTGGGACTCGACACCTGGTATGTGCAGTGTCCCTCACGACAACGAGGCACCGGAAAGAGTTCTGAAATATGACATGTTTCATCTTTACAAAGTTGGGCTTGGACGAGACATTTGTGGCTCCCTGGTTTTATTGGCTCGCCTTGGATATTACGATGATCCCGATGGCAGCGATGAGACAAATATCAAGGCGAGGCTCAACCGCTGCTTCGCACATTTCAAACTGTGGCGAATTGCAAGTGGGAAGACAGCTGCACTGCGATACTTTTCGCAGTCGCTGTTTAATCTGAAACGGTTGAGCGACTTCGCTTGGGCGAACTGCAAAGGTTCGGATACCATGCTTTTGTTGGAATATCTCAGCTTTTATGTGACAATCTTGCTGAGAAGATCCAACTTGCCTGCCGCACATGCTGTTTTGTTTCGTGTGCTGAAAAAGACGATCCAGGAGTCCCAGAAGGCCTTCACTTTGATGTACAAACATGGTCTGTGGCTCCCAAGGGCATGTGCCCAAAATCTCTATTTGAGGTTGATGTCCGTGCTGTCGGGCTACAAGCATCTGGGTGCACGTGCTTTGGCAATGGATATGCCGTTCTACGCCTTGAAACCCAAATTCCACGGCATCCATCATGTGGCACATGAGATCCGAGTGGCACTGCTGGCCAATGCAAAGCTCATCCCGAACCCCATCATGTGGGGGTGTGAGCAAGGAGAGGACCTTATCGGTCGAGTCTGTGCTCTGTCGGTCCGAGTTTCTGTGAGAACCATAAGCAAGAGGGTGTTGCAGCGACACTTCCTCAAAAAAGCGGCTCTTATCAGGCGACACCGAGCTGACCGAAAGCTGCGGCTCTGAAGTGTTCCACGGGCTCTAAGTATGCCATTCTCTTATAAGTATAAATAAATCAGGTTTAGGGTCTTGGTATAAGCACAGGAAGCCCCAGGAGCACCAGGGTTGCAGCACGGACTCCAGCACTCCAGCAGCTCGGCGAGGAATGGCCAGCAAAACGATGGATGGAGTGCCGAGGGGTTGGGGTTTAGAGGTGTAGTTAGGGGTGTTTAGGGTTCAGGGCTTCCGGGTTCTCTGAAGGAAACGCAGCTAATCCTCAAAGACTGGTGGCTCTGTGGGTTTGAAGGGTGCTTAAAAGTTCAGGGCTTCGGGGTCCTTTGAACAACAGCTCTGAGCCACCATGCCTCTCAAACCTTTCAGGCTCAGGGGGTTCCGGGATTAACTTCAACCTTGGACCCCCAACAACAAAACCTTGGCCTTTCGACCCCGAGCCGCTTTAACCTCGAATCCCAAACCGCTTTTTTGTTGTTGCAATCATGAAGATTCAACCATCGTCTTGATGCTTCAACCATCAAGAGACAATTCCTGTTTAGACCTGCCTTAGCGGCTCTCCACTGTTCGATTATCGCTCGGCCTCAACCCTAAAACTCATGAGCCACTCTCAATTGTTCGACCATCGCCCAGCCTCAACCCTAAATCTCGTGAGTCACTCTCAACTGTTCGATTATCGCCCGGCCTCAACCCTAAATCTCGTGAGCCACTCTCAACTCTTCGAACATCGCCCAGCCTCAACCCTAAATCTCGTGAGCCACTCTCAACTCTTCAAACATCGCCCAGCCTCACCCTAAATCTGTTCNTCAACCCTAAATCTCGTGAGCCACTCTCAACTCTTCGAACATCGCCCAGCCTCAACCCTAAATCTCGTGAGCCACTCTCAACTCTTCAAACATCGCCCAGCCTCACCCTAAATCTGTTCTGGGCTTCAGGGCTTCAGAAATTCGGTCTGACTTCATGTTGTTATTGTTCAGAGTGTATGTTTTCTTGTCTTAACATCATGAGTCTAAGGTCTCTGGCGGCGCTTTTGGCTTTCTGTCGGCGTTTCTGATTATTGTCGGCGGTTTTGGGATTTGGCGGCTGAAATACTTGCCTCTTCCCTTGGCGGCGGAAATAACAGCCGCAGGAGTTTATAGGTATATATATATATATCCTACTATTTAGGGTGCTATATTAGGCTCCCCTATTTTCGGAAACATGAGACTGCATCACCTAGAAGTACCGGGTTGTTGCAGGCACTGGCCCAGAGCACCAGCACCGTCATCCCCAGCCCCTCGGCCGCCATCCCAAAGGCTCCATGTAGCATTATAGTAGATACTTAAGCCTTAAAGGGGTCCCTCTTTAGGTACTTTAAGGCCTAAGTATATACTATAAGGGTACATGGAGCCTTAGGGCATATCATTGTGGCCCATGGTCCGTGCTTTTTTTCGCGCCGACTCTGGAAGACCGGGTGTTCCCTTTCGTTCCTTTGGGCCACGGGCTTGGCTCGGAGCCGAAGCTGAACAGACAAGCTCGCGGCTTCGAGGCCCGAGCCTAGGACCAGGAACTTAAACTTTTATTTTGCTTGGGCAGACTTCATGATTGAGTGCAGGGAAGATGCCGTCTGCCGGGACTTCTAGATGCCTAACTTCTATGCCTCAAACCCTGAAACGCATTCCGTAGTTCCAGGATGTAGGGGAATCAGGTAGCACCTGTCTATGCAGGCTCTGCCCTGCCCAGATGATGATGTCACAGCTGAGGGCGACTCAGGCTACGCAAGTGTGTTGTCCAAGCACAGACACTTACTGGTCAGAGGATCAGTGGCCTCCCAAACTGCTTTTCAAACGGTTCTTTAGGCTTCTCTATAACACGATTACCGAAAGTGGCTCTTTACATTCCTAGCGCAGACCTACCCCGCGCCTGCCCAAGCAGCGGCCGCCTCGGGCCGCGTCCTCTGAATCACCTCGGCATAGACGGCGGGTTTGGGGTGTACAGTCTTTCGGGACATGTGTATAAGGATGTTGAAATAAAGTTGTCGATTGGTTGTTCGGTTGCTTGGGGCTGCTGTTGCTTTAGGTTTATTTTTATTTTTTCCAGGGTGCTTCGAGTGTCAGGCGATTTCATGGCGTTTTGTTTTGAGGGGGGGGGGTGTAGGTGTAGGCTTTAGTTGTAGGGATGACCCAACAGTGCCTAAACAGCCTTAAAAAGAGGTTGCTGAGGCCAGAGAATGTGGCTTTATAAAGCTAAATATATCTTATATACGTTTACCAAGCAAAGTTTGGGGTGTTTTCTGAGAAGAGCTCTCGGAGTAGGGTGAGTCTTTAAGGTTTACCTGTAGCGCCAAAGGTAACAACGAAGTAGGTTATGACTCATAACGGTTCTGACTCAAATATGGCATCAGACATACGGAGCCCCAATCCTAAGACCTTAACGGCATCAGCTTTCTAAAGACCCACTACAAACCGAACCCCTTGTGAAATCTCTCGCAACCACACTGACAGTCCCCTGGAGCACAAACCGTATAAACACTACACTACACCCCGAAACCCTGAAACTCCTGAACTAGAATACCCACACGCAAACCTCATACAGGTTAGAACCCTCTCCAACTCCTTTATCAAGGAACCCTTATAAGGCTTAAGGAACCCCAACCCCGACGCCGAAATTCCTATGAAAGCCGAGATTCGCCTTTGAAATCCTTTATCGAACACTTAATCTCCGATGCCTTGCCTTCGCGATCTTGGGCTGGCCAGCCTCCTGGCAGGCACGCTCGACAGCGCTTCCTCGGACTCGCTTGGGCTGCGCTGTCAACTCAAGGCTTAGGCTCCTTCAGAGTTTAATAATCCTAAACCCTAAACCCTAAACCGGTTCGATAAGGACACACAGGGTTCTCTGCGAGCTAAGCATCTTCAGCTTTCAGTTTAGGGCTTGGGCTTGCCAGTAGTCGGTTTAGTAAAGGGCTTCATTAGAGTTTAGGGTTTCGGCGTTAAGGCAGGGTTCGGGGGCCAACATGCCAGAACAAAAGGAAAACGATTGAAAGTAATTCACAAGCGTTTCCTGAAGCATGGGCAACGTACCAAACTCTACTGCTGGACCCATTGTACTTGTAGCTGAGGCAGCAAGGTGTCGAAAGCCGATGTCACGCGCCGAGTCCCAATCTGCCTGGTAAGGACTTCGGCAGCAGATGGGATTCCATAGCAAGCCCTATAACTCCTAAACCCTAAACTCTAAAACCTGCACCCCATTGAAATCCTAAACAATTCGGGAAGTCTGATGCTTGTGATTGCCCGTTTCACGATCATCTACTCCTACTGCTAATGGTGCGGCAGCTGGCTGCTGGTGCAGGACAAAAGCACCCGTTCAAAAGCCTGGAATAAGCCCCATAAATCCTAAAATCCTAAACCTCTAGCGAAAACTCGCAAAAATGAGACCAGCCCAAACCACTGACCAGCCCTGTTGACCCCCCTGTGAAGTTCTGTTTAAAACCACCCTCAAAACCGGAAACCAATCCCTCAACCCTAAATCCTAAACCCCAAGACGGAAACCCCTAAAACCCGCAGGCCCTCACATCCCAAACCATGTATACAATCCCTCAGAAAGGACATCAGCGCCTATAAAGCCTAAACCCAAAGCCCCAAAACCCTGAACCCCAAACCCGAAACCCCGAAAAAGCCATAAATCCTAAACCAAAGCCCCAACATCCAAAACCCTAAGCCCCAAAATCCAAAACCCTACCTATAGTCTCCATTGTAGTTCCTTTTTTTGGTCAACCAAAATCTCTATTATAGGATCCTAACCATAAAACTGGTCAACCAAAAAAAGTAACTACAATGGAGACTCTAGGTAATCCCCTAAAACCCAGAACTCCATCAGCTATGCGCTCTACGAGGCCTCGGACAGTAGCCTCAGCGCCTGGCTCTTACAGTAGAAGCCAGAAAGTTGGAACATGGCTTTAGGAGGATTGGTGCTAGGATCCCTTATACTTTACTTTAAGGGCAGGAGGCTAATGATGTTCCAACTTTCTGGCTTCTACTGTAAAGATTATTGACTCAGATTTTTGGGTGTACCGCGTTGAGGGTTTGAGAAGTGTTCTGCTTTAGGGCGTTTAGGGATTAGAATTTCTTTTTGGGTTGATTCTTGTAGGTAGTATAGGGGTTGGGGCTAGAGCCATTTTTGGCGAATGTTCGGTTCTCGGTAGATTCTAGGGTCTTTCCTGGATTCAAAGGGTTACAGGAACATAAAGAGGGGATGGTTGTGGGTTTGAGGCTAGTTTGCGTTATTCGTAGGGTTTCAGGGCTTAGGGTTTGTGGCGATGCTCACAATTTAGCCATGCAAGGCAAGGACAACGACACAATCGAGGAATCGGCATGGTAGTAGCACACGTGAGAGGCACACTAGCAATACCTGATGTTATGCACAGCATGAGAAGTCGAAGTTGTCATACCGGCACCGCAGTACTCCACAAATTCTCGCACCCAGGCTGCATAAACTGCCCTAAGCCCCTAAGCTTTGCAACAAGCATCAGCAAGCCCAAACCTGCAGAGTCAACCTGCACCCTTTAAAAAAGAATCAGTGGACTTCAGGTTGGGTTTAGGGTTTAGGGTTTAGGGAACTTCAGCCACCTTGAGGCTTCAGAGTTACATATTACTAGAACATCAGCCGGCATGGTCTGACGGGTGCATGGAAGCTGCGCTCAACCGCATCTCTGACAAACACAACACATCGCAGGCTATTTCCTTAATGTCTCTGGTCCAAGATGGGCCACATAACCATACCGGAGCCCAAATGTCGCACCGAAAACACATGTCTCCTATCCCTAAACCCTAAACCCCAAACCCCTAAATCCTAAACCCTAAACCCTAAACCCCTAAACCCTAAACCCTAAACCCTAAACCCCTAAATCCTAAACCCTAAAACGAGGTGGAACTGTCCTTCGGCCCTTCACGCAGGGCAGTCCTAGCGAGTGCCCGTACTTAGTTATTAAGTATGCAAGCTGGGGAGGCTTAGGGAGCCCGACTTAGGGTTTAGGGTTTAGGGTTAGGGGATCAGAGGACTCAACAAGTTGCGTGACAAGTACCTTAACGGGGATTGCTACAACTATACGTAGTTCCGATACTGATACCGCAGTTACTAACCCAAAGGGTCCTATGTACCGATATAGTAGAATGTAGGGTTTCCATATTAGGAATTACGATTATGACTTAGGGAAGTATCCCCATAACAGTACAAAGGACCCTTTGGGTAAAGAGCCCCTGATCTGCTTATAAACCCCACATCTGAAGTACGAAGGAGCCTGTCAGGGCTTCAAGTTCGAGGGTGTATAAGTTGAGAGGTACCTGCAGCCCCAGGCCAAATAATAGTAAGTCCTTTGACGTCTATAAGTCTATAGTTTTTACTCTTAAACAAGCTGGCAATTGCAGGCACTGGTAGGTTTTAGGCTTTCAGTCGCACCTGGATGCAATTAATGTACCAAAATTGCCCACCCACCGTCCTGTCGCCACTCACGGCTGCGGCCACAGGCCACCGCGACAGTGGTTAGGAGCCTCGCTTGAACGTTCATGGTACTGAAAAGTTGCAATGCACCAGGCTCTGCTTTGCATGTTTGGTACGGTTTGTTAGGGTGATGGGGAAACGGCCTTTGCATTAACTGCCATCTGCCAAAGAAGCTGCTGCTGAAACCACCGCAAAAACCGACCCTTCAACCTCTGGACCCTGAAACCCTTCAACCTCTGGACCCTGAAACCCTGACACCCTAAACCCAACACCAAATACCCTAAAACATAATCGGAGCTCTTGCAGTGCCCTTTATGAAGTCGGAGAAAGACAAGAAGCTTTGCATCAGGCTCCTCCGTCCGGATGAGGCCACCCGCACCTGCTGCGGGACGGGGAGGATCCAGACTTCTGGGACTGATCTTGGGTGTACTATATAGGGGCCTGAATACTATAGTTATTGTAAGGACATGTAAGGACCCCCCAAAGAAAAAAAAAAAAGCCTAAAACCGCTACAGCCCAAAACCTGAAACCTCGAAAGGCCCGAAGTCTGAAGTACGCACCCTACGCCCCTGAAGAAGTGGTATAGGACTGCTCAAAGGAAACCAAAACAGCCCTCGAGCACCCCTGCAAGACCCCAAAGCTGCAAAGGCCTGAATAGAAACCCTCAAACCTAGCCCTTCAAACGTAAGGATGTGGGTTTAGGGTTTCCGCATTTGAGTCCCTGGGTCCATTTGAAACTGCCCCAAATAGTACAGCACCCGTACAAAAAGGATCCGAAAAGGGACCCCAAGTTAGAGAACAACCCATGTCAAGTGCTATGGTGGTTTAGGTTTATGGTTTCATATTGAGGCAATAATCATTAGAATAGGGTTTGGGGAGCTATGTTACAATATAGTTGTCATAAAGAGCCCTAAGGTGTCCCTCCGTTGAAGTTTTCAATGGGTGCTTCTAGGGTTCTGTAGGGGTTCAGGGTTCAGCACACTATAGTTTGTCAAAAGGATTTCACACAGGTTCAGTGAGGAGTCTATCTAGTAGGGGGTGGGCTTCAGGGCTTGAAGATATCAAGAGTTTTTTGGTACACTTCTTAGGGGCTTCAGGGTCTAGGTTGCAAGCCTGGCTTGAGGGCTGTGAGGGTTAGCCGAGCACAGCTGCAGTAGCTGCTGCCCTGAAGCCATGCGAAACATTTTCCATTCTAAGAATCTGAGACCAGGATGGAGCACGTTGATAGCAACACGTCATTGAGAAACCTACATACCGCGGAACACCAAGTGAACCCCAATGCCTGGCGTTTCAGTAAAAAAACACAGGGCACCCCTGTAATCTACGTTGAGGTCGCGTATATGTACTTTTTGGCAACCTATACAGCAGCAGTATAGTGCCTGATCTGAGCAAGTCGATCTGCTCGATGCATTGCTGCCACTGGCTTTGAACTTGGAAGGCTTGGACCAACCTTGGATCGTCAGGTTTGTTGGAGATTTGTGGCATTGGAAGGGTCCAAGTACCTCATCTTCATGTACTCCCTAGATACTACGCTTTCGTAACTTTGTAACAATATCCTGAACCCAAGCAACTATTGGGTCCCGAGAAGCTTTGAAGGTTGCGGTTTGACAGGTTTCAGTTTGGGGCCTGGAGTTCAGATATCAGGAGAATGTCGGGCATCATGGACGCACACGTGCGGGACCCAGAAGTTTAAGGACGGCAGCTTCGCGGAGAGAGTGCAGCATTTGGCTTTCCGGTCGTGGCGGACCAGTTGGCTGGCTTCGGGTCTCCCTGATTTGCAGTAAGGCGAAAGTCCTGCCCAAACAGCATACAAGCCATAGCATTCCCCTAAAAGCACTTATAAAGTGGATAGCGCGCACATGCCTCTACATAGGCTTAGACATCCTAGTCAGCGGCTCCCTTTGATTCAATCAGAGACACCCTGAACCAGCTAGGTTTAGGGTGTCAGGGGTATGGTTTGAGAGTCTTTAAGGGTATAGAGCTCATGGGTTTCCCAGGCAGTGTGCGGAGGGGTGATGTAATCAAACAAGGCGCACATTCCGAACAACCTTGTTCACGAAAACGTTCTGCCTGCACAGCTGGCTTCTGCGCTACAACTCACCGTCAGAAAGTCTCGACCAAGGTTGGGATTTTAGGGGATCTAGGAGATAAGGCTTCTGGTGCAGATGGACCCTGCTCTACTCACGCTTATTGACTCCGAACGTTGTCATCCGCTAGCACTGAAGTGCTGAGTCTCAGCTTCAAAGGACGTTTTTGCCTGATGTCTGTCGACACTAACCCTAAGGGTCCATGTACCCAAATCGTATATACATTGGCCCCAATGTACCTATATAGGGACTGCATTAAGGCCATGCACCCTTAGAGTAAACCATACAGCAGACCGTGTATCACGTTTTACAAGGGCGGTTGAGGCAAGACTTGCGCCCTGGAGGGACGGTCGAGACGCCAGACTTGGCGAGTGCCGCACGGCTCCCTCAAGCATGTGAACCCGCTCCTGGTCAGCAGGAGGCCAAGTCTGGCACACTCGTTGATGCCTTGCCTTGCAGAGAGGGAAGCAGGGAGAGTGGGAGTGGGAGCGGAGCGTGGAAACACCACCAGCTCTAGGCCATCTGCTGTGCGCCCGCGGAGCGCTCCAAACGCCCTGCAGCGTGTGCAACCAAAGAATGCCCCGTGTGACTAGGTTAAGGGTTCGGGGCTTAGGGCCTTAAGGGTTTAAGGGTTTAAGGTGTAGGGCTTAAGGGTTTAAGGGTTTAAGGTGTAGGGCTTAAGGGTTTAAGGGTTTAAGGTGTAGGGCTTAAGGGTTTAAGGGTTTAAGGTGTAGGGCTTAAAGGGTTTAAGGGTTTAAGGTGTAGGGCTTAAGGGTTTAAGCTAGGGTTTAAGGTGTAGGGCTTAAGGGTTTAAGGGTTTAAGGTGTAGGGCTTAAGGGTTTAAGGGTTTAAGGTGTAGGGCTTATTAAGGTGTAATGTCTGTATTTTTGACTAAACTCGCAGCAGACCCAAACGGTTTAGGGTTTCGGGTTTTAGGGGTTTAGGGTTTAAGGTTTAAGGCGTTCAGGGTTTAGGGCTTTCATCAACCCCTGAATGCCAAAGCCCTGTATCCTCAAGCCACTCAGAACCCTGACTTTTGAAACGCTTGCAGAACCCGTGAAATACCCGAAATAATAAATGACATCATATAAAAGTCCACGACCACTCCCTACAAAATCTTTCTACAATATGCCTATGCAACATCTGACAACTCGTTAGTAGTAACTTCATAGCAACCCGCACAACCTCATGAAACACACCTTATAGAGACCATTAAAGTGGACTTATGACGAGCCACCGAACCTTAACCCTCGACCCTATGAGCCTCTTCCAAAAGCCCTAAACCCGAAACCACATAGTACCCTTATAAGCTTGAGGACCCCTAAACCCGCAGTTCAAAAGCCTTCCGAACCCTGCGCCTGGCCATGGAATCCACGAGGTCGCAGGCCTTGGAAATCTGGTTCGCGCCGGTGCAAGCGCTCGCCGTAATACTGAGGGTCCTGCAAACTCTCACAGGATGCCATAGGCCCAGGGATGATCTTTCAATTTTGTCTTAGGGGTCTACAGCTTTAATCTTCGTGCTCAGGGTTTCGGGATCATGGTCCGGAGTCACCAAATAGTGTGCAACGATAAGATCGGGGATTTAAAGGGCTTTGAAAGAAATCAGGTGCTTTGCAACGCAGCAGGCTCACAATAAACGCCTGAAGATTGGGTACTTGTGCAATTTCATTACAATATCCCACGGAAGTATGTTGCAGTCTTCACGCCTTTCTGGTATGCTTCCTGCACCGCAGGAAGATGTCAGGGACTATGGCGTAAATTAGTTCCGAGCCTAGCATCCCTCTCTTAAAGGCCGTTACTGCGAGGGGCTAAAGGACCTCCTAAAGTGTAGGGTTTAGGGGAACCCGTACAGGCCGCCATTATTCTCTACCTGCATCTCCGAACCTTAAACCCGAAGGGTAGCCATAAATCCTAAACCAAAGCCCCAACATCCAAAACCCTAAGCCCCAAAATCCAAAACCCTACCTATAGTCTCCATTGTAGTTCCTTTTTTTGGTTAACCAAAATCTCTATTATAGGATCCTAACCATAAAACTGGTCAACCAAAAAAAGGAACTACAATGGAGACTCTAGGTTAAACCCGAAGGGTTTATGCAGGCTGTATCGGATGTGTGGAGCTTTATCATACTTATGCATGTTTACACAGGTGTAAATGGGCTTCCTTAAGGCTTTCTGTAGTCGCTCTCCCTAACACCACATGTAAGGGTAGAAACACTCATCGCTGATCGCGACTCCGTACTCCAATCCCAAAGCCTCTTCGAATTCAAATGGTAGTCATCGACATTGGCATTGCCTTACTCTTGCCGTAGCATACCGAACCTGAACAGCCACATGGGGGTCACAAGAAATGCATGTACATGCGGCGCAAATTTCCACGGGAACAGTAATAGTGTGAGATCGGCTGTAAGACGGCACGAATCTTCGGATGGCATGTCCGCAACAAGCACACTCACAGTCACTGCAGGGCGAATGGCAGATATACATATCTGTATATATATATATGCAGTATTGGGACCATCAACCCTCAACCCTCCTACACCATGTTGCGTGAACCCGAAATGTATGATTGCAACACCAAACCCCAGAACCCCTGAAGCTTAGGGTTTCGGGGGTAGAGAGCTTGGGGCTACAAGTATCCCTAAGGGTCCAAAGGACCCAATAATTAGGTACTTGGGTTTAGGATAGTAGTTAAGTAGCTCAATATTGAACAGAGTATGATGATCATTAGGCACTTGGACCCTTAGGGTTGATCCTAAACCCTAAATCCCTATAGATCCCTTATAGAACCCTTTAAGGAGCCCCTTAAGGAGCCCTTTAAGGAACCCTAAGTAGTAGGTACTTGGACCCTTAGGGTATGACCCGAGCCGGGCCCCCGAGGCGACAAACAAAAATGGACAGCAAAGTTCAAAACCCCAAACCCTAAACCCTAAACCCAATGATGGCGGCGAGCATCTATGATTCTTACCATTCTTGCTAGCTGGGTGCTGCGAAGTCTGCATTCGTATAAAGAATGTGAGGATTTTTTGGGGTTTCGCGCTGCGTGTGAGTGGGGGTCTGAAATTCGGAAAGCTGAAGCACTCAACCCTAAACCACAAACCCTACAGCCTTATGCCCTGAACCTCCCAAAATCCTAAGAGCCCTACGTCCCAAACAAACAAGGCCAATATTCAAACTTGTACACAGAGGAGCACGGGCCTGTCGTTCGGCGCAAGCCCTGCCGCTGGCAGCGCCGCCAGCAGGTGTAGAGCACGTGCCCAGAGTCTGGTAGGGCTTATAGATATATAGGGCTTTTTGAATGAGGGCTTTGTTTTAGGGTTTAGGGTGCTGATGTAGGATTTAGGGTGCAGGGTTTATAGGGGGTGCGTTTTTGTTAAGCTCCTTTTGCATGTGTGTCTAGGGCTCAGGGCTTCGAGAGTTTAAGACTTGCGGTTGTCCGGTTTAGGGTTTAGAGTTAAGGCGGGATGCAAACCAGTAGCAACAAAGAGCAACACCCAGGAACTCCAAAACCAATTCATTCATGAATGCAGCTTCAGTCCCACCGTCGTTCAAGTCGATACTCCCTGATCGAAGGGTTTGGGCATGTCTTTGATTCTCATCGAATCTCGATTTTACGTCCTGGAGCCTGGGTAGGGCATTCGAGGGGCCGAAGGTAAATCATTGGAATGATGTAGGCTGTTCTCAAAATTAGGGTCCCTTTTAGGGTCCTTTTTAAGTTAGAGAACTACCCATGTCCAGAAGGCAGTTCTTGCAGTGAGGATCCTTTGTGTTTCCGGTCTTCACCAGCGGCCCCTCCTTCGCCAAACCTTAAAACCCAACCCTAAACCTTAAACGATAGACTATACACTATGGACCCTTGCATCCCAAACCCCTGAAGCACAAATCCCAAGCCGAGGCCCGTCACCTCACAAGCCCATATGGGAGTTTCCGAAAATAGGGGACCCCAATATAGTACCCTAAACAGTAGGATCCTTATCATAAGGACCTCAAAAGAAGGTACCCCCACTTTTCGGAAACTCCCATATAAGGATAGCCAATGTAAAGTTCAGGGTTCAGGTCTTGGGGCAAACTCTACATTCCACAAGTTTCCGAAACCATTAGCAGCTAATTCTAGCGTTTTGTCAATCCGCTTATAAGACCTGCTATCCCAAAGGGTCCTATGTACCGATATAGTAGAATGTAGGGTTTCCATATTAGGAATTACTACTATGATTTGGGGAAGTATTCCCCATAACGGCCCATAACAGTACCTAGGACCCTTTGGGTATAGAAACTCCAGAACAAACCCGACATCCCCCCCCCGTCTCACACACGTTCAGAAGTTCAGACCCTGAGCCCTAAACCCCTAGAACCCTTGTAATCAAATGCTCTTGTAGAACCTTCTACAACAAACTTCCCTAAACCCCACATAGGACCCAATCCCTGCTCTTGCCCCTTCAGTCTGTGTAGTCCGATACCCAAAGCCCTCTTTTGAACCCAACAGCGCCTGCTCAGACTCATGGCGCCTGAGCGGGGATTCGGTTGGGTTAGGTCAAACCGCCTGCAGATAGGGTTCCTTTACTAGGTTCCCCAGTAGGCCCTTAATGATAAGGGTACCCTTTTTCCTACTATTCGGTTTTAATAAGGGAACCCCAAAAGAAAAAGGGCAAAAGGGTACTACTGGGGCACCTAGTTTGAGAGTTGCTATACGGTTCTATGAAAGGTGCCGTGTGCCTGCAGGCTTTAAAACAAGTCTATGCGCACGGGCGCTAAGGAAACTAGATAAGAACCCTTAAACCCTAAACCAAGGAATGAAACTAGATAAGAACCCTTAAACCCTAAACCAAGGAAACTAGATAAGAACCCTTAAACAGGTCAAAGTATACGATGCAGGCACCTGGACTCTTACGAAGACTCTATAAACCTGCTGCCCTGGCCTGCAGCCTACAAGCCGACATCGTCCGAAAATTAGGGGTACCTTAAAGGGATCTATAAGGGAACGTTAAAGGGGTCTACAAGGGTTCTACGAAGGGTTTAGGGTTTGGGAGTTTCCGAAAATTAGGGGTACCTTATTTGGGGGTCCTTATAATAAGGATCCTACTATTTCGGAAACTCACATTTCTTCGTAGTGTGTATGTATAGTTGGGTAAACATGTAGGTTTGGGGAATTAAGGTTGGGGGGCGGAGGTTCATGGTTTAGAGATTACGGCTCAAGTTGCACAAGGCAACCCTAAACCCTAAACCCTGTAGATACTTTGCCTTCTTCGTCGGGAGTTTCCGGTCTCAGCTGTGCGGCTTCATAGTGTAAGGTATAGGGCCCGTACTTAAAATGGTCACTCGGTCCTTGAGGTTTCAGCGCATATGCTCCAGTCCTAGGGGCTTCACTGGTTTCCAGACTTCGAGGTTCAGGGTTCTTGGGGAAAAATCAACAGCGATTTCATGGTGCTTTAAGCATTCATGCCTGGAGCTGCCTTACGCATAAGCATACAACGTCTCCTGATCCGTCAAACTTAAGAAACTTATGGCTGGGGATGGGGCTAGGGGTTTAGTAGTGAGCGTCTTTCTTAGCTGCTGGATCCCGAAATACAGAAGGCCCCGGAGCAGCGTGGCCTTTGTGCCAACCTCACTTCTGCCCTATACAGCCTTACACTGCGCAACCCTCCCTGAACCCTTTCAGGCAGATGTCAACCTGATTAAACCCGGAAATTCCTATGTAGACCTTGAAAGCAAACCTCGAAAAGCTTGTCACGAGCTCTTGCTCCATACAGAAACGATAATGTGAGACCCTACCAATCTAGCTTTCGAGCCCGTGAGTCAAAAACGTCCATCGCTCTGTTGTAAAAGGGTTTGGGGAAAGGCAATCATCACAAGGATTCAAAGATCACAGGGCTACGGGAATCCCCCATGTAGGGGTCTCCATGTCCCAAGATATGAGTCTCTGTCGATTTCTCGGTTGCTTTTCCCTTTGAGATTATGTAGGGAATGTAGGGATTCCAGTATCCCATCAGGGTTAAAGGTTAGCTACTTAACCACTAAGGAAGACGACATAAGAACCCACATTCAGCTTGCAAGTGCTCGCCGTCTCGTATCAACAACTTCAAGCCAGCCTACAGCCACAATATGTCAACAACCCTCAGAAGAGCAGGAGACTTCGCAAGTAGCGTCTCAATGATGACCCTGAACCCTAGACCCTATCTCAAAACCGTAGGTGCCTATGGCAGTGTTGAAGCTCACGAGGTCGGGAAACGGGCCGTAGACAAGCCTCAAGGTGCTAAGATGTAGGGCTCAGCTCTCATGGGGTTTAGGGTTAAGGCCTTGTAGAGTATAGGGTACATATGGTTGTGCGCTGTGCAACATTTGGCTTAGGACTCGTGGTTTAAGGGGTTAGTTTAGGGCTTCTAGAGAATAGGCTAATAAGGTTTAAGGCTCATAGGGTTCGGGGCTAAGTTGGCTTGAGACCTTGGGGTCGTCTGTACCAGGGTTACTAGAAGGGCTGCAAAAAGGGTTGCTATAAGCATTCCTCTAAGGGCTGCTACAAGGGGTTTTTAGGGTTTGATGTAAGGTCTTCCATCGGGGCATGATGCCTAGATACGCTAGGAGCGCGAGGAGTATGCCTAAACCATAAACCCTGAATATAGTGGCCTGATTAGTTGGGCCAGGACACGGGTATGTGGGCTAGGAGGGCATGCTGAAAGTCGAGCCTTCGAGTCCTAAAAGCTGTGAAATCTTGGGCTAAAGAGGAGCCTTACAAAACATTGGAACAGGAGCCCTTCACGGGTTAATACCTATAAGATTAGGATTTTATAGGAACCCTGAAAGTTGTCCCCGAAGTCTGGTGTGCAGCGAAGGGGCATGTCATTCAGCAGCATTAGCGCTTGATGCCACTGTTTGCCTGCATCTCTGGAAGGCTGGTTCAGAATCTGCGCGGTGCAACCCTGAAAAGACACATACACACCCGTGCCCACAACCTCAAACTATGAGTCCAACGATCCTGGAGGTAACCCCAAACCTAAGCCCACGAAACAAATACCCATAAACGAACGCTAAGCCTTAAGAAAAGACCCATGGAAAGCCCGAAGCTTCAACCCGAAACTCCAAAAACCTGAGACCCTGAACCCCTAACGCGAGCCTAATCTGCAGGTGTCCAGCACCGTGTTGTACCTGAGCAAGCTGCGGAGTCCGTGTCTTGCTCGGGAAATAAAGGATGTTCCAGGGTTGAGTGCTCTAGCGTTTAGGGAGTCCAAACCCTACCTGGACAAGTAATCTACCTTTCTAGGGTTCCCCAATATGATGTCTTTATGTAGGTCCAAAACAAGTAGGTTACTTGGGGTTAAGGTACTATATCGAAGGCTCAACATGGCCCAAAAGCCTCTTGAAATATGGTCTTAGGCCCAAAAGCCTAAAACATATGGGTCCTTAGAGCCTTAGGGCAAGCCCTGAGCCAGAAACCTCCACCTTAGACCCCAAACTGCCCTAGACCCCTCAACCCAGCCAGGCCTTTGGAGATTTTGTAGGGTTTTGGGTTTAGGGTTAGTTTCTACCGAAACTCCTAAGAAGGCACAAATGCACACAAAATCCTACGCAACGTTACTGAGCTCTTTCGAAACCTTAGTTATGGCCTGACTTTTCTTCGAAACTTCAGAAGCCTCAAGACCCAAAGGGTCCTTTGTACTGTTATGGGGGGATACTTCCCTAAGTCATGACAGCAATTCCGACTATGGAAACCCTACATTCTACTATATCGGTACATAGGACCCTTTGGGAGAAGCTACCAACCGAAATCCGACCCTAAAGCCCGGACCCTCGGGCTTCGCCCGGAGGTCTCGTAGAGATTCGCCGGGGATGCTGTGAGGAGCGTGAGGTGCTCAGTCGCACTGGCAGCTGGAAGCTAACATAGGGAGCTAAAATGACCGAACTGGGCTTTTGAGTATAATATAGACTATTTACAATAATACCCCAAAGAGTAAAATTGGCATCTGTTCAAGCTTCCATACTACCTGCAAGCAAGCTGCATCAGCGTGTCTTCATAAACCAAGAACTGCCGGCACTGCCTTAGCTGTCAACTGAGCAGGGACATGCTCGAACCGACATGCACACGTTAGCAAGCCTTACTTGTCCTGTATCCTAGGGAAACTAAAATCGGGGTTATATAGGGGGTATATTGCCCCGAAAAAGTTAAAGGGTACATAGACTACTACTGAGTATACTGAGTTTTGAAGCAAGCAAAGACCAAGAAACTCTGCACTACAAAGGCTCTGATAACCTTCCAATATGGAACAAGTGAGACGCATGACAAGTCTCGTAAAATGAAAGCAATGGTTCCAACAATCCAACAGCTATCTCACAAAAAACGTAACAAGAACGAAAACCACTTATGATAATATCAATACTAATCATCCTCACCATCGTCATCATTATCATCAGCATCATCGTCATCATCATAATGCTACTAGACATTAACTGGGCTCTTAAGTAACCAGGGAGAAAAAAGCATAAACTTGTATTTCATGATGGTTCCTTTAAGAAAAAGGTATTAAAGTATGGTCCCAGTTAAGAGCAGAATCCAGAAACCAGGAAAGGCGAGGCTGGGTTCCTTCCGATGCACCAGGGAATGCTGCGGCATCCTTACTGCCAAGAGACGTGGTTTAGGCTTTAGGATTTAGGGGTTGGGGTTTGGGGTTTTGGGGTTTAGGGTTTGGGGTTTAGGGTTACGGGTTTCGGGGTTTAGGATTGAGGGGTTTAGGGGTTAGGGTTTAGGGGTTTAGGGTTTAGGGTTTTGCCGCATCCATGCTGCCAAGAAACTTGAGGAGGAAGATGGCCTCCTGCCACATCTTTCCTTCACTAAGCATTTCGCCCTCAGCCCTAAGCCCAAAACCCGAATCGGATTGTAGGGACTGTTCGGTTTTCCTTAGGACCTGGGCTCTTCGTAGTTGTCCTGCTTTTTGGGAGTTTTGGACTCCAGCAGGTTCACCGGAGTCTGGAGAACATGGAACCTCTCACCTTGTGCCTGTCTCAAGCCGGGGGCTGTAGCTTGCAGGCTGTATGGAGTTTCGGCTTGGAGGGAGGCTTACTTGAACGACGGTCAGTCATACGGGTACTATGCAGTTGAGCAGGATTACCCTGGAAGCACTGTACTAGCCGGGCCGTACCTTAAACCGCCTAAAGCTCGCATGGATATCCAAGCAAGCTCCCTCTGCATCTCTGGAGTACGAATGAATTATGTGAAGCCGCGGCCGAAGTCCCAACAAGAACATGTCCTACGTAGTGTCTCGAAGTTTCTGCAACACACCTTCGGAACTATGTTGTTTTGGGCTTCGAGAGCTTGAGAAACATAGCGGGTTGGGGTGTTGCCGTGCTGTGGATTTTGGTGCGTTAGGGTTTATTAGGGCTTAGGTCGTAGTTTGGCATTGGGTGTTACCCTAAACCCTATAAACCCTAAACCCTAGACCGGGCTTTCAGCTTTCAGGGGCTCACGGTTTGAGGAATCAGCGTTGGCAGAACACCTTGAGCCTAAGCCCAGACATGGATAGTCCACGCCCTGCGCCAAATAACACCCACCCTCAACCCTCAATACCCTAAACCTAGAAGCCCTAGTTCCGAATCATTACTGCAGAGGCCTTAATAATTAGAATAGGGTTTTGGGGCTCCTTATTATAATTATAACATAATATACCCACTGGAACCCTATTCTAATTATTAAGGCCCCTATACCAGGCCCTAAACCAGAAAGTCCTTAGCCCCTCTGCTTGCCAAGGCGCGTTTGCCTCGACCCAGAGCCCGGAGCAGTTTGGTGAAGGCGCTTCGTTGCAGTTGTATCCGTTCGGGTTCTTGAGAAATCACAGAGACCTCGGCTCTTTAGGAATCGTATCCGTTCGGGGTCTTGGGAAATCACCGAGACCTGGGCTAATGATGGATCACAGGCGGGCCAGGGGCTGGGGGGACGGGGGGCGGTGACGTTTTGGAGGTATTTGGCCTTTGCGGCGTAAATCCTAAACGCTAAACCGTCAAGTGTTGTTACAGCCCAGTAAGCACTTTGGCGCTCTGCCCCCTTCTCAATAGGAGAGCTCAGGCAGCGGTTTGCCCCCGTGCAGTTGCCTTGTAGCAAGCCCTGCCTCTAAACCCTCAGCCCGAAACTAAACCTCAAATTGATCAAACTTTGCGAGAATCTCTCTACCCCGTTAGCCTTAACGTCCCAAAGGGCAAGTTTAGCGTTCAGGGATTTTTGGGGGCTTGGTTTCAGACTCCGAATACCCCCGACTTGGGGGATCAGAGGATGTAAGTAACAAGTAAAGTCATATGCACACTAATCGAGGTTGGGATCGAGGTTGTAGACATTTACGAGCATGCTTAACTTACCTATTTTCCTACCTGCTCAGTGTCATGATGTTTCTGGTCGTCTAGTACCTACTTACCGTCGTGTCTAAAACATGTAAAAAGATCCTGCTTGCTGCTATTTGGGCTGGGAGGTCGGGTTCAATTCGAGCGAGCTGTCAAGCATCTAAAGCCTTGCAAAACTCGTGCAAAACTCTGTAGAACCCCACACAACCCTGCATAAAGTAGGGGCTTTCACAATTAGAATAAATAGGGTTTTGGGCTCCTTGCTAGTACTACTTTTTGGCCAAACCCTACAGAATAGGACCCTGTAATGGCCCCTATATAGCAACACTGCTGAAACTGTTACTCAGAGTCGCCAGTTCGAGGAGGCGCTCCGCCCGCAGCGCCGCAGGCAAGCGCAGGATTTCGCCGAGCTGACAGCAGGAGTCGTTCTGTCTGTGAGTTTTTGTGAGTTATTACCGGGTTCATAAGGTAACAGAAGGGCTTAGAGATTGAGCTGTCGTTTAGGTTTGGTAAGATTATCCCCCCGTTGTCGCCACCATAAACGAAAACAGCGAGGGTAACGAAGCGAATCGAACCGACGGAAAAATGGCAGTATTCTCAAAATACTTCAATCGCTAGGAAGCCCCTCTGTCATCACGACATCCACCCACACAAGCATCAGGACCACCTCGCAGCCCTCGAGCTTTCATGACCCGCATCCCTCCGACACAAGTACTGCGGTCATGCCCATACAATTTTAAGGTACAATGGTGAGCTCCTCCGTGAGCTCCTCCTCCTCCTGCTATTCTTTTTTAATATCCCATCACCGTCAAGCATCGTCTTTTTGTTACCATCATCAACATATTCATCGATCATCCTCGTATCGGTATTCAATCGTATGCGACTAGGTTGGTTGAACAGCGCCTGCCGGCTTTTGATCAGCGGCGGCAAGGCGTAACAAGCCTCAGGAGGCTGGTGCCAAGATGCTGCACTTTGGGACTGGGTTCTGACTAAATCGAGGCTAACATCAGTGGCCTTATGATGCCTGGTAGTGCAACCAGCATCTATAGCTCTCTGCAGTCGGGTTGCTGTCGCTCCTCTTGGAGGGCTCGGAAAACGTTCCTCGCGAGTTGCAGGTTTAGGGTATCCTACAACTCTATAAGTCCTTCATCCTACACCGTACCAGCCACATCCGAAATCTTGCATGGCAAAAATAGAGCCTAAATCCTGTGCCGAAAAATGTTAAAAACTCAAATCTCAAACCCTCAAACCAAAATCCTAAACCCAAAGCCCCAGAACCTGCAAACTCGATGCCCTGAAGCCATGTGTGCACTGACAACTATAAATCCGAAACCCAGCAAATTTACATCTGATGGCTTATGAGCTTCGAGGTGCAAGCATCCAAGAGGCATATGGGAAAGTCACACTCAGGGTTCAACGGAATTGTAGAGGAGATTTCCAGAGTTTGATCATGGCTTCCTTTTCTGAGGGTTGTATAGGTTGCTGAACGGTTAGCTTTTGAAGGATTGTCTACAAGACGGTCTAAGAGACTGATGCTTCCAGGATGTGCTTTCACACAATGGATTTCAAACAAGCTTGAAAGAGGGGTTCTATAGCCGGGGGTGCTTGGACAAAACACCTAGCAGGACACCCTTAAAGTTTGGGGTGGAGTCCATGGCGGGGTATGCTGACACCCACACACACACACATCTTGCTGACGATGCATCAGAACATGATGACGACCGTGACGTATACAGTATAATGATGTGGAAAATGATACTGATAACTTAAGAATGATGCTGCTCACGAAGGACAAGGCCAATATTCTGGCGGCGAGATTCTGCGAGCCATGACCCACCAACAAATGCCATTGCAGCCATATGGGCAGGGGGTCGGAATGGTGGCTCTAGGCCCTGTATACGCAAGACTCCATGCCTTCAGCTACCGGCATGCTGCTTTCAAGAAGTTCGGGGTGCCTTTGGGAAGTAGAGCCCAACTCGGGTTCTCAACAGTCTATGGCTTAGGAACTAGAGGGTTTAGGGTTTAGCTGTATTTACATATAGAAAGCTTTGTGTACCCTTCCGCCCGAATCTGGGTCCTGAGACAAAACTAAGCCTGAGCCAAGGCTCTGGGGTTTCAGGGTGTACCTGTAGCCGAAAAGACCTACCTTTTAGGGTTCCTTATTATGGTTTCTGTATATAACTCCTTATAAGGGTAAGTCTTTTGGGCCACAGGTAAGGCTTCTTCAACTCTAAGCCCTAAACTGTAGAGCTTAGCCTGGCAGCTCAACAGACACCCTAAAGCCGTTAAGCCTGAACCCACCCTGTGGAAATCGTTAAAGAGTCCCACGCTAAGCACAAAGCCCAATTGCTGAACAATACATACATTTCCATAGAGCTTTAGAAGCAGTTTATGAGAATAGACGAGGTCTCAGTGGGTTTTGAACCATTATGGCCTTCTAAACAGCTTCTTCAAGCGGCACTGTCCTCTGAGATCCACATAGTCGCGTCTACGTCTGGGACTCCCACAAAGACCCTAGGTGCTTGTGGCCTAAAGCCTAAACCCTAAACCCTCAGCTTTAAGCCTTCAGCCTCAACCCTAAACCCTAGCCTAAACCTAAACCCCCGTGGCCGAAGTAGTCGGATCCGTAACTCCTCAGTTCAGGGTCCAATTGCAGATGGGCCTTCACAATAATCATAACAATCATCACCATAAGAAGAAGCAGACGAGTCGAAGACTCCTTCAAGAGTTGTATACTGCCTTTTGTTATAGGGTTGTAGGGCTTCGTAGGATTTTACAGAGGGGCATTATTGCTGGGCAAGGGCTTCCGAGTCCAGTATCGTCTAGTATTGCATTATGGAAATTATTCCTATAAGGGGACAGTATTGCTAATGCTAATGATTCCGACCCTCATATTGAAGCGTGTCAGCCCAAGCCTTCACCCTAGACCGTCCAACATTCGGCGAAGAGACTCAAAAAAATGAAGTCTGCGGCAAGCCCTGCACAAACGCATACACCAACATCTCCACAACCGCTCTGGTGTACTTGTATCTTTGCTTTCAGGTGCACGCCTTCGTCCCTGCCGACCTCTCTGTGGGCGGCTTCTACAAAACTGAACATCTATAGCTCCTCGAAGCTGCACAGACATGAATGCCGCTGCTACTAGAATTATAATAACGAACCCCAAATTAATATAGGTAATTATGCAGGCCCCTGTAATATGGCGTCTGGTACAACACAAACACTGTTATTTGAGAATGACAAAACAGCAGTGACAATCAACACATATGTGTGCCAGATACTGCCCAGACACTGCAACCCTAACCACCATGATCACCGTAATGGTGGCCTTACCGATTTGACCTAGGTTTTGGGGTACACGATCATATAGTTCTTCAGGGACTATATGACACTCTAGTCTATGGCTAACTTTTCAGACGTCTATCCTAAAGCCTTACGCCCCTCAAAGGTAGGCCCTCGAAAAGGACCCACGCCAAAGGAAGCTCAAAGCACGCTGTGTCAACTCACTCACCTGGCCACAAAGTTTAGGGCTCTACACTGAATGTATTAGGGCTTTAGGCTTTTTGGGGGTGTAGGGTTTAGGATAGTTTGGGGTCTAGGTTTTGCCCCAGCCCCCACACAACCTACTTTGTGAGGACTACATGTAGGGATATCATGAAACTTCAGGTGTTTCCAGGCTGTTCAGGGTTTAGGCCTTACGCCCGAAATCTAAGCTGCTGACGTGAACTATCCAGGTAGTGCTCTTTATACAGTGTTCCAAGGGTTAATTATGGGCACCATGTGCGTGTTCAGGGCGGAGGGCGCATTCGGAAGATCCGATCTGCAGATTCAGTAAGTGAGGTTAGAACTACCTCAGTTGTGGTTAGCTGATGTAACATGACAACTCACCCAGCTACCGAACTTGTACTTGTACCCATACCTTACGCAACATAAACACCATCACGATTCTTCTAGTTGGTCGGGACAAGGGTGCTGTATTAAATTGTGCACGGATCCTGGATGCTGACATACCCTACACTGCCTTACACCCTAAGAACCCTAGACATCCCTACGGGCCTTAATAATTAGAATAGGGTTTTGAGCTCCTCTATAGTATCATTACAATAAGGAGCCCTAAGGAATAATATTGGTAATTATTTAGGCTTCTATATTAGACCCTGAACCCTAAAAGGTGCTCCCGGATACTGATGCTCCTACCGGAGAGCTCAAAATGTCGGAAGTAGAGCTGCGTTCCCCAAGCTTCTTTAGCACTCGTTGGCTTTAGGCAACCTTTGCTCGTGCGGCTTCTCTAGGGCTAGATCGGGAGCGATAGGGGCTCTGTGGGGATACATGGCTTTTGGTTGAGGAAAACTGTCAACCCCCGTACTCTCTAATCCTAAACATCGAGACCCCATCTCTGGCTAGCTGAAGCCTGAAGCAAACAAGAGGCAGATGCTGAGCACACAAAATCCTATAAAAAGAACGCTTCTGCTAAATCTGTAGGAGCCTCAACAAGTACTACGATTACAAGATGCCATCTGATACAAGCCCTAAACCCTAAAAAGTGCTACAGCCCTAAGGCCCTAAGTTGCAGGGCCTCACTCTTGTCGCTCGCGGCTGCTTCCTTTAACCTGGATCCAGGTGGCCAGTGGCCAGAAGAGGTTTCAAAGTGTAGATCCCTCTTGAAGGGTCTTGTCAGGTTCTAAGGGGGGTTCTAAACACCCCTACAAGCCCTGATAGAGCCCTTTAATGGGGGTCCAAGGCTCAGGACCTAGGGCTTAGGATTTAAGAACTTGAACGGCTGGCTCTCTTACGCTCTCAGACTTGTGTGGATTCCTTATGTCGCTGTGCATCCTTTACGCAAACCTTGTGCGTTCTACGTTTCCGAAAGTTCGCTAGTGGCTGCAGAAGCATGGACCAGCAGAGTTCTTTCGCGCAAGCCATTGACTCATGGGCTTGCCCTCGCAAACCCTCAAGAAGACAGTATCTAGTTCCCACGCCCTCCTGATGCCTCACGCCAAGATCCTCAGAAAGCCAATCCCGAAGCTTGGATGCTGCGTAAGACGCCATTTGCAAAATTGAAAACGTAAATATCCCTATAAGACTTTACTTTCCTTTCCTCACTTGCCTTTGAAGCCCTAAGCCCAAACCTCGAAGCCGTAAAGCCCCATACCCAGAATATGTTGCTCTTTGGGTTGGCAGTTTTGAAGGCTGCGGAACAGGGAGTCGATCGACATTCGATCGTGTTCGGTATGAATTCAACTGTTCTATATAAGGGTTCATGTTCAGCAAGGAAGCTGCGGATTTCTAAGGACTTCGTGTGGGCATCTTCTTCTTTCGTGTCGGAGAAGGCGTCTGGTCAAGTTCTTTTGGACCATGCAGTGTCTTGTTCATTTTTTCGCTTTTTACCACCCTAAAGCGATTTCGCGTGACTTCACTTGTCTGCCGTGTGTTCGTTTTACAAAGGCCGCTTAAAAGGTGCGGGGAGTTTGCAGTCTGCGAAAAGCGGGGGGGGGGGGGTGGTGGGGGGGGGGGCAGGCCCCCCCCCCCCCCCCTGGGCTTTTATTTGGGGGCTTGCGAAGATTTAAGTGGGGGGGNTTTTTTTTCTGTTTTTTCCCACCCAGGTGTAGTTTTTCTGTTTGTTCTGTTGTCGTGGGTTTTTTTTTGTTGAAATGTCGGACGAAAGGGGGGGGGGGTTTTGGGGGGCGGAAAAGGGGGGGGGGGGGGGGTAGTTGGAGGGGGCGCCAGCCCCCCACCCCCCCCATTGAGCTTTTCAGTGCGGGCTTCGAAAGCTTAAGTGGGGGTTGGAGAGATTTGAGGGTGGTTTTTTGGGGGGCTCAAGGGCCGCTTTGAAGGCGGGCTAAGGGACTGGGGCATAACTTTCGGTTTTCAGCCGTACATCGCCGACTTTGGTTTGGAAAATGCAACAAACAAACTGAAAGGAGTTGGGGAAGATGGTAAGTGGCCCAAATTGTCAATAATTCTGGGCCCGGATGACCACTGAACCCCATCACCCTCGACCCCCAACCTAAACACCTAAAATTCACCCACATATAACTTCAGTGCTGCGGCCTACAACACCCTCCCAATGCTTAAGCCGAGGTTTCTCGCCCCTGCCCCCAACAGTACGGGTAACATGATGGCCTTACTAATTAGTCTGGTGTTTGGGGGTCTATTGAGGAGTATACCCAAAACCCCAAAACCCTATAAACCCCGTACTGAGCTCCCAACTGGAGCCCCGCCCGGGCCGGTGACGTTCGTGCAGAACTTCTTGCCTTTGTTGTTCAGTAGGGTTTATTTAGCCTTTACTGCCTATTATCCTAGGGGAACTGATGGTTAACCTTGAGGGTTCTTCAGAACATAGGATTTCAGGTTTAGGGACAAGCGTTCAGGGTGTGCTGGTTTAAGGCATAGGGTTCCTGGGCTTTGAAGTAACCAGGGAGAAAAAAGTACAAACTTTTTTTCATAATGGTTCCATTAAGAAAAAAGTATTAAAGTATGGTACTCCAAAGCCCAGGTTCTTTAGCATTTGATTTACGGATGTAGGTTCGGGTTTGGAGATGAGGGCTTGCCACTCGAGGCCTCGATGCGCGAAACCTGTGGATTCAATATCATAGGGTTTAGGGTTTAGGGACTTGATTAAACCCTAGGCCCGTCTAAACCCTCAACCCTCAAATTATCGCGGCTGCAGACATTGTAGGGCTCAGGGCTCCACGCATTGATTGAGGCTCATATGTAGCGGTTCATTGGGATGGGTGCTGTCAGTTCCAGAATCTACATGTTGCTAGGAAGGAGTATTTTTATATCAGGACCAACAATTCTCGTTTGTGTAGTTCTCCCCTGTAAAGGTCAAACTGACACCTACACCCTCATCCTCATACACCCAAACCCTATAAACTCTACATGTCCACAAGGATCCTTAAGGGTTTAGGCCTTTTCATGTGCAAATCCTTCTAGTTTAGGGGATAAACGACTTTAATAAACCCTCCTTTAAAGGGACCCCATTCTATTTATTCAGGCCCCTATATTATCGTACCCTTAACCCTAAAACCTCCTGACCTATGAACCCCGACCTGGCTAAATCCCTGAGCCTGAAACTCTAGCCCGAAACAGTAAACCCCAAAAAGTTGGAAACCGGACTAAGGCCAAATAGTGCTGGGATTCCCTATACACTACTCTTAAGGATTGAGGCTATGAGGTTTCCAACTTTTTGGCTTCTACCGTAAACCCTAAACCTGAAGTCCTAAACCCCTGGACCTTCCGTCTCACAATAGCTTGAAGCTCTAAGAGCCCTGCAACCAACCCATAAACGGGTTTAGGGTTTAGGGTTTAGGGTTTATAGGGTTTAGGGAAAAAGACAAACATCCTATAATGACGAGAACCCTGTAAAACCCTGCACCGCTCGCCTCGGGACCTTGAGTACCAAACCTCGAAGAAACGATACATACGGCTGATGGACAAAATCCTGCATGACCCTAAGGACCCTAAACTATGGGAATTATGGTATATTCCTTATTATGGGTAATGCAGGATTTTGTCCATCAACCGTAACACCACAGCGACTTGGCCAGAACCCTGCGGAACCCCAAAACCTCTACACACCCTAAATCCTCTAACATCCCGAAACCTAGACCCTAAACCCTAAGCCCTAGACACTCTAACATCCTAAAACCTAAACCCTAAACCCCTGGGTACTCCCGGCCCTTGTCTCCCTCGCTGATGTCGAACTCCACCTCTTCGTTGTCAGCGAGGGAACGGAAGCCCTGGCTGGGTTTGGGTTTAGGGTTTAGGGGTTTAGGGTTTAGGGTTATTAGGGTTTAGGGTCTGCCGAGCTCTGGGCTTAGGGTTTAGAGATTAGGGGGTTTAGGGTTCAGAGTTTCAGGGTTTAGGGTTAAAGGTTTAGGGGTTTAGAGATTAAGGGTTTAGGGTTCAGAGTTTCGGGGTTTAGAGTTAAAGGTTTAGGGGTTTAGGGGTTAGGTTTTAACTGCTTGAGCTTTACCGATGCCTAATAGGGTTTAGCAATGCTTTGACAAGTGGTTGTGGTAGGAATATGGGTCTTAACAGGGTCTTGCAGAGTTTTGATCGGGTTTAGTGAAAAGTGTTTTTAGAAAGCTTCATATGTTGGCTTGTCGGTTCAGTGTTTAACTTGTTTTTTCAGAATAGGTTGCAGACTTTACGGGGAAGAGGTTTGGGTTTCGCATGTCTCCTCCCACCTGTCATTCTTTCCAAAGTGCAGGGTGCGGAACAAATTACGAGTACTATCTGAGTTACTATCTCGTTGGATTCCTGCTCATTGGCCTGCGAGCTTGCAAGGTCCCGGGCATTGCTCGCAGACGTCTTGCCGACCTTCTGCTGGAAGGGGGGGGGACAATGTTTGCGATAATACATGCATACATGCATACATACCTAGATATTTACATACGTACATATATGCATGCATGCATACGTGCATGCATACATACAGGCACACATACATATATACATCCGTCCATCCATGCAAGCATACCATACAGTGCATTGCATTACGTTCCATTGCATTGCGTTGCATGGCATTACGTCCATGTGTACATACTTTCGTATTTGTTGTGGGTTGTGGGTTCCCAAAGTGGTTAGGGCTAAGGCTAGGAGAGTTGGGTTTGGGTTTAGCAACAGCCTCAAGCCAAAAAGTCTAAATCCCCTGCACCCGCACCCTTTAAAGCCTAAACCCGACAAACCTTAAACCCTAGAATGCCAAACCCCCCAAGTCGAATCCTCCGCAAACCCTACTTAAAGGATCATGGGACTTAGTAACTAGGGTTATAATTAGGGTAACTATACTTATAACCCCAACTAAGGTACTTATAACCTTACATACTAAGTCCCATGATCCTCCAAGTATACCCTACGACGAAGTGCATAAGATGTGGCAGGAAGGCACTGGATTCGATGTTGGAGTAATGGACGAAATAGTCCTCTTGGGCGTTTAGCTTTTTGAGGGCTCAGTCATAATGGTCCAAGCACCTCAATTTGTTTGCAAAAATCGTAGAAATCTCACCTATTTATTACCCAGCTGCTATCCCAAACCCAGCTACCTCTTCGGTCCTTTCGACCCTTGGGATGGGGCTTTTAGGGCTTTAGGGGCTGAGTACCCTAGCCCAAAAATGATTACCCTTTTCGGACTATGGTAGGATTTTATAAACCCCAGAAGGTTAAAGGTTACCTACTCAGCTACTAAGTGGGGCTATAAACCCCAAAAGGTTATAGGTTACCTACTAGTAGGGCTTTTGGGGTTTGGCGCTTGGGGCTTGCGGGGCTCGCGGATTTACGCTCGAGCCAACAGGTCAGATCTGCGGCTTCGTGGGGGCTTCGTAACCCAAAGGGTCCTAGTACGTTTTTATAGTTTAAGGGTTTAGGGGTTTAGGCTGTAGGGGTTTAGGCGTTTGGGGTTTGGGGTTTAAGGATTAGGGGCTTATAGTACAACGTAACGTTGCTATCTTCGGAATGACTATTAAAGTTTGGGTAAGTATTCCCCATGTACCAAACCAAGTCTGAGCCATCGGATTTCCGGATTGCTCGAAAAAGCAGAGTCTCAAGACAAGTACTTGCGGCATCACCCCACAGAAACCTGTCAGAAACTTGCACAAGATTACTACCACTCTCATGAGGCGCAATCTCAATTTCATCGACGGAGCATGCTTTTCCAATGAAGTTTCATCCGCAGTTGCTCGAAGCAGCTGTGCACAGATGCACTTCGAAATCGCCTTTGCTTTCTTTTATCCCAGTTCTGCATCCTCAAAGATGATTCTGTGACAGCATCGGCTACAACTTGAGGAGTCGACTCTCTCAAGGTCGCAAGTAAGGAAGATAGCGCAGCCGCAGTCACTCGAGCTCTGCTGAGCAAGCAATAAAGAATGTACTGTAGCGTTTTAGGAATGTTTCAGCTTCAGCAACAGACGCTGATGAGAAATAAGAAATGTAGCCGCAAATATTTGATCCGAATTCAGGCCCAAACCGTCCCTTACAAAGGTCACCACCAAGGTCGCAGCATCTTCATGAAGCCTTGCTGAGAACGAAGCGTAAGCTATAGACTCTCCAACTCTTTTGGTGAGGCCTTCTTCCGCCAGAACGGGAATACGACCAACTGTGACCGAAGCCATGGTTGGGCAGCTGGAAATCCAGAAGACAGGTTCTTAGTGCCACCTCCGATGTTTACATTGTCATTTTTAGTTCTTGAAGTTAACCAAAATCTTGGGCTGCGCTGAGGGTTTAGGGCCTGGGGTTTTGGGTTCAGGGCCTAGGTTACTAAGGGTGTCTGGAAACTCTGATCCCAAACCTTGTGGCCTTGGGTTCGGGTATTTGGGCTGTTGGGCTATGGGGGCTGGAAGTTAGGTACCATACCAGGAGCTTTAAACGTTTGATTCCTTGGAGTCTTCTTAAACCTTAAAACAAAACTTCAGCTCCGTAAAGTTTGGGGTCGGACTCCCTCCTAAACCCCAAAAGCCCCAAACCCCTAACCCAAAAAGATGATCTAAACGAACCGTTAAAGGAGCCTTAATTAAAGCCTAAACGCTTGAATGAACCCACACCTTAAACCCTAAACCCCAGTAAACCACCCCCCCCAAACCCTCCTCCCCTTCGGACTGGATGAAGCCGAAACCTGCGCGGCAGTGGGAGATGCCAAGTTGCACCCGTCAAGTTGGGGCATTGAGCTTCAATATGGCGAGTATTTTTGTTTCTATATCCAATGTTATATATATATATATTGTTATAGAGTATCGGGTATTTAATTGTCATATGTTACAGATTATGTATGTATGTTTAATTATATATATATATATACATACATACATATATATATATATATATATATATCGCACATGATAATTATCAGGCTTCCAGACCCTGATCTTCCACACGAGCCTCGTTGGGGGTCGAACCATTTGACGGTGCCACTGCGACTGCCTCAGCTGTATGAATCAATGTAGGGGCCTCATTGATGAGACTAGTATTGATTGGACTAGTACATTTATATGCGGACTATAACGGGATACTATTGCTAGTAGGACTGCAAGGGGATACGTCTAGGGGATTATGGTTCCGTGTTAGGTTTTGGAGTCTTGGGAACCACACAGAGCTCATGGCTCATGGACTTCTTGTCTTCGCACCAGAAGCCAGCACGCAAACCCGGCCTTTCATGCTAATACTATCAACCGCAAGTCATGCCGAAACTATCGAAACCGACACCGAAGCCAAACATCCTCAACAGATCAAACTTCCCGCAAGCATGCACCACCGACTGCAACTGCCCAGATCCAACATCCTTCGACACAACAAGCGAATCACTAAACCGTCAACGTCGAAATGTCGAGCCCGTCATAAACCTGTAGAGCCTACACCCTAATCACCCTATCTTGGCAAACCGCACTTAAAGGCTCATGGGTAGTTATAAGCGGGGCTAGAAGTAGGGTAACCATAATTATAACCCATATTAGGGGACTTATAACCCCACTTATAACTACCCATGAACCTTCAAGCAATCCCACACCCAAAGGCACGCCACTACTTTTCCTTCAACAAAACCAAGATTTCTTGGTCGGGTGGAGGCACCTGCAGGAGGCCTGAACCTCTTGGCGCACTTTCGGGGGCCTAATATAGGGGCCTTAATAATTAGCATAGGGTTTTGGGGCCCGTTATACTATATTTATAATAAGGAAATCCAAAAGAGTATCGGTAATGAAGGCCTCTATTTTGAGGGTCTAGGGTTTAGGGCTCCATTAAAGGGCTCTATGAGGAAAGGAACCGGTACTGTAAGGGTTCAAGAAGGAGTTTAGGGTTGCAAGGCCTTCGAGTGTAGTATGTTCCGAGCCTCATGGTTCGAAGTTGTGGACCGCTGGTGTGCGGCTATTCTCTGGTATCTCGGGATTAAGGTGTTGAAGGCTTCATGGTGTAGGGGTTTGGGGAATGCAGTCGTTGGTTTGGGATTCCTAAGGTTTCATGATCCAAGCTGTTCTAGTTGGGAGCTTAGCAGGGGTAGCAAAGCGCAGAGGGCAAAGTCCGGTATCCTGCAGGGCACCTCCGTGTCCTAGCACTAACGAGGCCGCATGACGAGGAACTGGGATCATGGAGGAATGCAACCTGGCTCCACAGGTCACATCACACATGCCTGGTCTCGAAACATACTCACATCCTCCGTTCCGACATGAAGAGTTCGGGCTGTTGGGTTTGGGGTTTGGGGTCTGCGGTATGGGACCTAGGGTTACGGGACGAGCGTTCATCTAAAGTAGGGTCCCCTCAACAGGGAGACAGGCAAGACTTACGGCGGATAACTTTTGCATTGCTCCAAGCAATGCCATTCCACAAATCCGAAACTAGACATTATTTGCTGACTTTAAACACCAAAGTCACCAGTATTCGTGGAGCCTTGGGGGAGTAAACAACAAAAGCAGGGCTGCGCTGTAAATCACTGAGCAGAGGCTAAACTCTACGACCTCCATGGAAAAGGTCCTCCTTGGGACTGTTCCAGACGGGATGGTGTTGCATCCCTTCCCAGAGGGCAAGAAGCTAGCGGTGTAAGGTTCAACATTAAAGCCTTCAACACCCTAGACCAGGTTCTTTGGGGTACAGGTAGCCTGTGGAATTATGACTCTCGGGTGCCTCGAAAGTCTTGGCTATGGATCACCGGTTTAGGGCTTACCTGGACCCCATAAAGGTTCCCTACTACGATTTCCTTATATAAGTCCCTAAAAAGGTGGGTTGTTTGGAGTTAAGGTAGGGTAGAATCCCTCCAAACAAGAACACAGTTGAATCGCTTGCCCCTTGGGTTCCTATCAAGCCTGGCGGAAACGACCGTGTCATGAACCTTCTCTCGTCAGTCCCGTCTAGTTACATGTTGAGATCAAATGAACTCCGCCGTTCGTAGATGTGTCAAGTCTTGGATTTTGGGTTGAGCCTTTGAACAGCGGATGTTGAACAGGTCCAATATGCTCCTATAAACCACCAAACCCTAAACTCGTGCTTCGTGAGTCGACAAGACAAAACTGTAGCAACTGAGGCCTGAACCACTTGCCCTAGGGGTGCAAAGAAACCAATAGTTCATAATCGTTCGGTACTCGGGCCTAGGACAAGGGCAGTCGGGTTTAGGCGGGGGGGGGGGTGTGAGATTATTCGGTACTTGCCTCCTTCGGATTAAGCATAGAACTGTACGAGGACTTTCTTATATTGCAAGGAGGACTTCTTTAGGGTCCACACCTCCAAACACCAGGGATCATATGGCTTGGTGCCGATACTACTGAACTTGCAGACCACATGCTCGATGACTAGGCATCGTGGTTTCGGGTTTCAAGACGAAGGTTTGGGTTGGGGACCCGGGTTTAGAATGTTCCTTGGCGAAAATCGTAACCCCGTGAAAGATAAGTCCTTAATATTGAGTCTGCGTTATCTAGAAGATGAGTCGCTTGCTTCGCAACCCAGCTTCACATACATGTCACTCTCTTGCTGTAAAGTTGACACTCGCACCAGTGATGCACATGCATGGGACATGATATCTGGAACTTTCGGCACATGACGTCCAAACACAGGCCGTGCCCTTTGTCACAGAGTGAGACCTTGCAGATATTTGGGAGATGATCTCCGATGCTAAACCGCAACACTGCTCCCGACGCCCTCATGCGGATTAAAGAAATGGGGGCTTCGTGGAATTCGGGCTCCCTTTATGGTTCTGGTGAGAGTAAGAGGTTCCTGCTCGTGGAGCTCTGCGACGGATACCTCGTTCTCTGCAACTAACTAACAGGTTTAGGGTTTAAGGTTTAGGGTTTAGGGTTTAGGGTCAACGAATATTAAACCCTTTCGAAGCCTTAAACGTTCTACCTCCCTATGGAACCCGTACGCTATGGGCCGAGCAGCTCTTCAAAACTAAACAGGTGTGCTGGGACGAAGCTGGCAACGTCTTTCCAATGGCCAGCCAGTCGTCCTTAGCAGTACTTCGAGCATGATGTCCGAAAAGATGACCCCATAGGGTACATAAACCCCAAAATCCTAACCCAAATCTTAAACTTTAAACTGCCTCAATCGCCAAAGCTAAACAGCTAAGCCTTACTGTGAGCTCCAGCGGACTTAGCAAACAGAGTTACATATAGTGACACAAGGTGCTGTACAGTTTGGTTCAGCGTCACCACAAATGTCAAAACAACAAGGTGGCCTAAAGTTACAACGTCTGATACATCCAGTCGGGGTACATAGCCTTACTTACTATATCGCCTGATCCTAGGATTGCTCTGAGTCGTCGGCAGTCTCTTTTGAACGATTCGCTTACTTCGCTTGCAGGATGTAGGCTTCCTTCTGGGGGGCTCCTGCAGTCCTTTAGGGCTTTAGGGCGTTGTTTGCATGTTTTGGGCTTCGGGTTTAGGGTTTAGGGTATCAGTTTTCTCCAAGGATCCCGGGGGCTGATCATGAATCAGGCAGATGCCAGTACTCTGCATCCTCAACGTCCACGGGGAACATACCCGGGAAGAAAGCATTGAGCAAGGAGAACGCCTGAGCCATGTCCTAAACCCTAAACCCTAAACCCAACACGAAATGGGGTCATAAGGGTAACACCCTTATCTGTTAGTATGGATAAAGCACAGGCGTTCGACTTCGGGAGAAAGGGGAGGACTGGGTGGGTGCAAGCGATATCTCTAAGAGTGGGGAGGAGGGAAGTCGGACGCAAAAGTAGCACTAGAGAGAACATGCATGCTTTAATGCATGTTAGAGTTCAGGCTCATTTGCGTATGGGCTAGTATGTGTATATAGGGGTGGGAGCTGTGAGGGCGACGCGCATAAATAAGGTTCTTGTCTCTTCAGTTGCTTAAGGTTTTATCAATATTTCTTGGGCTTGCTTATGGGTACCTACAACCTTTCCAACAAAACACCCCTGATAAGCGACCCTACAAAGCAATCCGAAGCCCATATCCTATAAGACTCCCTTCTCTTTGCCTGTAGCCCAAAGATCTACTTTTTCAGGAACTATCTATACATATATATATATACATACAAAGAAAGAAAGAAACCAGAATGAGGAACCCTAAAAACGTAGGTCTTGTCGGCTAGGGGTGGGGCTTGCTGGTCTCGGGTCCGGGAGTGGGCTTGGACGCCTTCTTCTCGCGCTTTGCATGGGGACCCCAAGTTCAGGTTTAGGGTTTAGGATTTAGGGCCAAACGTCGTGGACCCAATAGCCGTAGCAAATACAAGTAGGGTCGTGTACAATTTAATATGGGGGCGATAGGATTCGACATGGTATTATTGGGTGCCATTGACAATACGCATTGGGGATGTGTTAGAAAGCATTAACTATAGTAATCGTATACACGAAGACAACCGAACATGACTACCAACGCTTTGAAGCCTGAAAACACCCCAATGCGCTGGAAGTCTGATTATACGCCACAGAAGCCCAAGAAAGAAGCCCTAAACCCTATACACTAAACCCTATACACTCCAGAAGCTCCCGAATTCCAAACACTCCAGAAGCCCAAGAAGACCCTAAACTCTAAACCCTACTGTAAACCCTAAACCCCAAACCCTACTGTAAACCCTAAGCCCGTCTAGGAAACCCTAAACCCCTAAAGCTCTAAACCGCCCTTAAACTGAGCCTAGCTGCCATCGACTTCGGGAGATGAAGCGGCCTGGGGACAAAGAAGAAGGAGGCCTCGTCACCAGGTCGCCGCGCAGGCTTTTGGGGAGGCTTTTGGGTGCCTGTAAAGGGTACTAGGTGGGTTCCTTTAAGGGATCTATAGGAGTTTAGGGCTTAGGGTTTTGGGTTTAGGGGTTAGGGTTTAGGGTATCTTAGGGCTTTAGGGTTCTTCTTAACTTAAGGGTTTACGGGTTTAAGGAATGAGAGCTCAAGGGTTTAGGGGTTTACGCTTAATGGGTTAAGGGTTTAAGGATCAAGGGTTTAAGAGCTGAACGGATTAAGGATAATCTAAGGGTTTATTTAGGGGTATGGAGTTTAAGTTGTGTAATGGTTTGCGGGATTCGGGTTGAAAGTCCCTCGAGTCGGTTTGGGGGTGGAGGGTTCCCTAAACCAGGCCTGCTGAATTACAAAGCTTCTTGAGGTCTTAGGCCTTGTTAAAAGGGTTTAGGGTTTAGGTCTTGATGATTCCTCAGGACTGTTTGGGGTAGCGGTAGAGGGCTTCGGGTTGAGGGTTTAAAGTTCCTTAACAGGATTTAGGTTCCTTACAAAGGTTTATTTAGGGCCTAGGGTTCCGCGAAAGGTTTTGGGGTTGAGGGCCTTGTAAAAATGGTTTACGTTTGAGGGTTCCTTGAAGACGTTCATGGTTCAGGGTTCTTTGAAGGGTTTTGTACTATTCAAAAGGCTCTGTTAGGGGGTTTAGGGGTTTAAGGTTGCTTGAACAGGGCTCTTGACTGACAGGGTTGTATTATTTTAAGGCCTTTAGGGCTTGGGGCTGCCGTAATGGGTTAGGTCTGCATGCTCAAAGTGGGACCATTGGGAGTACAATTCTCTTGAAGCTTCACGCCCAAGCGGATGCAATGCGCCGTCGTTGTGCATCGTTCTTGAACTTCTCGTCGGGGTAGTTTAAGTCACAGAACTGCTTCCAGGACTGCCAAACGTAGATCTGCAGGCGCAGGGGCCAGATTTGCACGAGAGTGCCAATTCACCCATGATTCATCTCCTTCCCTCTGCGACATCCACGTACTGCTCGTCTTTGTGTTCCAAAAGATGAAGAAGCAGCCTATTAATTACCCGACAAGGCTTCGAGTTTGCCCACCGCTGACACCAGCGACGGCGTTTGGCTTACGCTGCTGCGTCCGGCATCTTCTGTGGGAGCCTCGAGGTCACAAGCGCTTCAGCCAGACCCCAAAGATCCGACCACAGGAATACTTAAAGTATCATGGGACTTAGTAACCAGGGTTATAATTAGGGTAACTATACTTGTAACCCCAATTAAGGTAGTTATAACTTTACTTACTAAGTCCCATGATCCTCCAAGTATCCAGATATTGCGCAGAACCGGTGGTCCAGGAGCCTTGATATCAGGTTTTTCGTGCCTCCGTTGCGCTGCGGATGTAATGTGCTGAACTCTGTGACGGATGCCCGCATCTGCGCGAATTTGGGTATCCTATAGTAAACCAGAAAGCAAAACTTGTGGCTGTTTGGAATCCCCCACACTGCAAGCTAAACTTAGGGTTAAGTGCATCCCTAAACCCTCTTTCAGAATAATCCCCATACAGATTGTTCAACGACCGACAGTAAACCCCATAAAGTTGGAAACCGGATTAAGGCCAAATAGTGCTGGGATTCCCTATACATTATACTCTTAAGGATTGAGGCTATTGGGTTTCCAACTTTTGGGCTTCTACTGTATGTGGCTTGGGGAACAAAGATGGCGATGTCGAACTCAGAGTTTCGTCTCGACGGCTTTTGTTTTAGGGTTTGGGGCCTGGGGTTTAGTGCTTAGGGATATGAGATTCTGAGGCATGCACAGTTTGTAAAACTCTGAATAATTATTTCACCATTGAATCTTCATTTCGGTCTTCGTTTTCATCTTCATTCTCGGGTTCGTTCTTCATTTCCATCATCATTTGTTCATCATTTCCGGCTTCGTTGGTTCATCATTCCTCTCTTCGCGCATGATTCAATAATCATGTTGTCCATCATGTATTCCTCGTTGCCATCATCATTTATTCTTCATTTTCCTCGTCAGCGGGCCCGGGGGGGAGGTCCTGGGCAGGGCCTGGAGCGGAAAATTAAGAAAAAATGAAGCTCCCCCAGGGAAATCTTATTTTTTTCTTCCTTTTTCCTCTTCATTTCAATCATATTTTTTCTCCATTTTCCTCGTCAGCGGGCCTGTAGGGACGCCCTGGGGAGGGGCTGGAGTGGAAAATCAAGAAAAATGAAGATTCCCTAGGGAAATCCTCATTTGTTCGTCATTTTCCTCTTCAGTTCAATCATCATTTTTCTTCATTTTCCTCGTCAGCGGGCCTGGGATGAGGTCTTGGGCAAGGGCTGGAGCGGAAATTCAAGAAAAAAATCAAGATTCCCTAGGGGAATCTTCATTTATTATCCATTTTCCTCTTCATTTCAAACATCATTGATTCTTCCCTTTCCTCGTCAGTGGGCCTGGGGGGAGGCCCTGGGGTGGGGCTGGAGCGGAAAATGAGGAAAAAACTGATGATCACAATGAAGCTGAAAACGAGATACAAAAAATGGGGCTAAGAAAAAACGAAGAACAAAATGAAGAACAAATGATGATGAACATGACGATTAAAAATGGAACGAAGATGAAAACGAAGAGCAAAATGATGATGAAAATGAAGAAATAATTAGTTGAGATTGCCACGGTGTGTTCATCAAAGATTCTCATAAGCTTAGGGCAGCTGTAAACCCTGAACTCTAAGCATTTAGGGCTCATGAGGTGTTCCATGTATGTTCGGAGCAGGGTTTCAACAAAATCTGCCGAAAGCTCTCCCAACCAAAACAGAATTCACATGAATTTACAGTAAGGTTCAGCTTTTGTTGTGGGGTTAGTAGGGTTATGACGTTTCCTAGGGGAGTTTAGGTAGAATGCATGATTGGTGACGGTGGCACCTTGTCATATTCACTATCATCAGATCATCATCGTTCTCATTCCCACTCGTCGTACTTCCCATCCTTTTCGAACAGACTTGAACAACCCAACAAGAACTCCGGCTCTTGACAGCCAAGCTGCTCCATGTCTTTGGCAGTGAGCCTCGTAGTATCCTCTGCTTCGGATGTTGTGCCACGAAGGCATTTCGCTTGAACAGGGGCTGTTCTGAAGTTGGAGCGAGTTCGAGAACATTTCAGGGATCCTAAGGAGTTCAGTCTAAGCCGCAGCCGCAGAAAACCGTCAACCCGAATTTCAGCTATGGCTACTCATATAGCAGGTTACCAACCATATAAGATATACACCTCGAACCCATTGTCTAGCCAACTGGGGCCCTAGATTAAGGCACTTCTGCTTTAGCCTTACATGCTGAGTTTTCTGATCCTCGAAGTAGAAACCCAGATCCACAACGAAGGTCTTGGGGTTTAGGGCTTCAGGGCATTTAGGTTTTCTGGCGACTTGAGTTGCAGGCAGTTCTTTGACTTGAGCCTTGTGGTTCGAGGTCCTCTGATGGGCTTACGGTTCAGGATTTACGAAAGCCGGGATTGAAACTGTCAGAACTGGTCACAGCTTCGTTCTTCAGGCACTGGAAAGTATTGGGACGTCCGTACTCAAGGAACCGGACCATGTTTGCATAGACTCTGGAAGCCAGTTCGCTTCTTTGATTGCCATCTTCGATAGGACCCGACCCTAGCTGCCAAGCAAGCTAACCAACGAATCTAATGTAGGGGCCTTAATAATTTTATACTATAAGTATAATAAGGAACCCCAAAATAGTATTGGTAATTATTTAGGCCCCTATATTGTTACAACTCAGATCAGGGTACTGGCACCCTAAACCCTGAAAAAACCCTAAACCCCCTAAAGCCTAAGCACTCACCCTACACCCTGGGTTGCAGCCCTGCTGCGGAAAACAAAGTAGCCGGTGATGCCAATGACCCCTGGGCGACAGGTCCCATGCACCCTTCGACTCACATATGCCTGGATGCCTGTTTGGCGATATGTATGCACATATGTATGTATGTAATTACGCATGCATGCATGTATGCATATATGTATGTATGTATACATATATATATATATATATATATCTGTACATATGTGTGTATATACTCACATACATACATAATAACTACATTAAGTATCCAGAGGACGATACTGGGCGATCAACTATTTCGAAAGATAAGACCAGGGTGCCCAAATCACCAAACCATAAGTGGTGGGGGCATACTTTGACAAGAAGACTGGCATTACTAATGCTTGACAGTTCCGGCGGTCTGATCACCATTCTGCTTCAGGGCGTCGCGAGGGATGCCATCACTCGCTCTAAGGCGCAGGCACAGCATTCCTTGGCACAATCCACCGGTTCGGGACTTGAAGGTCCAGTGATTTAGTAAGCAAGGTCCATAGTCGGAAGTGTAAGCAAGGAAGACTCATAAGTGTCATTTATCTGTTATAGTCTATTTACTTACATCTATTTACCGTGTCCCATGACTCCCAAGTACATACCTACTTGTCGGGTATCATGGGGAACCAAAGGTTAACCTTTTTCATAATATAAGGATTATATAGGGATTATACTACCCCAAAAGGTTAATGGTTACCTACTCTACTACTAGGCATAGCATTCGATTGTTGTTTCCTACTGTCGGCTTCGACTTTTCGGGCTTCAGGGTCCCAAGAATCTGAGCATCCGGGCATGCAGAACCACGGTTTAGGGTTTAGGGGGATTTCGGGCTTTGTGTTTTGTGAGGAACAGAATTTGCACCTCCCTACCAGCCCAAAATGCCTCCCGGGTCTTGACTCATGCTATGTGCTTGGTAGTTGGCCGGGAGTTTTTCTTGTGGTTCTATACAGGGTTAAAGCAGGGCTTCTAAAGCAAACTAGTTGGGTCTGCGTTCCAGGCCGTTTTCATCCTTTATGTTACAAGGCTACGGCCTACACTCACAAACACCAAGAACACACCTAAGTTGACCCAAACCCGAAGCCGCCAAATTTCGAAGACATCCTCATCAATGCCCAAGTGTCTTGGAGGGAGCAGTATCCGAAAAACGTCCATAATGCCTGCGCTGGAAATCGCGCCATCATACAAGCAGCAATATATTGACTACCAGAGGGGCCTTGATATAATCCGAAGAGTTTCCTGAGGTTTGTTACAAGACGACATGTCTTAGGCAGGGGGAGATGCAGGAAGCGAGGGGCGGGGCACGGGGCAGGGGGTAGGNGTAGGGGCAGGGGCAGGGGCAGGGCAGGGCAAGGGCAGGGGCAGAGGCAGGGGCAGGGAAAGGGGCACGGGGCAGGGGCACAGGGCAGGAGGCAGGAGGCAGGGGCAGAGGGGCAGCACAATCAGGGTTTGTGAAGGCTGCATGCACCTTCCTAGTCGAAAATCACCTCGTCTAAAAAGACTGTAACTTAAACTCAGCAAGTTCAACGTCCTGTTGACACGCTACTACAACATGAAGACCAATATCAAATCAACAACGTGACATCGCACCTAGGCGTGCATTGTCTCCACTGCCGTACTTTTCCATCAGCTCCACGTCCGTCATCTTTGCCATGGCCTGCGCGGAGACTGCAAGCCGCCAACAATGCCAGAATATAGCGTAAGTGATAGCGCTGCTATAATAATCTAAGGGGTAAAAGGCAATTGGGTTGCAGGCTCCCAAAGCTTTCTCAGGGATTCAGGAAGGTCTTCGGGTTTAGGGTCGGGCTTATAGGTAAGGGGTGCTCGGGGTCGCTTCCTACCCGAACGTGTACATATGAGAGTCTCAAGACGCTCATGCGAACCTGTTTACCATCATCTACCCTAAACCCTAAACCCTGAATCATTTATTGAACCTGCAAGGCTAAACAAATAGCAGCAAACATGTGCTAAGCCCTGAACCCTAAACCCTTGTTGATCCCTGGGTCTCCACCCGAAACTAGAGCTTTATAACGCAGCAACCCCGAAGAAACTGAAAAGGGCCTCCACATCGAAGAGAGGGTAGTCCTCGTGGCAGAGCTTCGCATTCAGCTATTCTTTAAAGCTCCTTGAGTTTTATAAGATATCCTTTCCTTACTCCTCAGAACCCAGCAGGTCTTCTGAAGGATGCTGCTCGGGTCGATTTAGGAATTCCAGGGTTTTGGAGCTTTAGGGGATGAGCTCGTAGCAATTGGGGTTCGGTTCAAGCTTTGTGATTTGGGTTTCGGGATTTCGGGTTCAGTACTTTGGGGAGTGAGGCTCTGAAACCCTACCTCCACCGGAAGGACCTACCTCTTGACGGTGGCCCTCTGGGCTTGTTTTGTTAATAATTGTCTTGCGAGGCTCTTTGCAAGGTTCCACTAGACGAGGTGTTGAGTAGTTTAATGGGGCTTGCTGAATTGTGTCTTGCAGGTTCTAGTGTCTTCGGGGACGTGGGCCCAGAGCCAAACAGCAAGAACTCCTCTTGGCCTCGGTTAGAGGGATGGTTAATGATTGTGATGTTAAGTAATTTCTTCTTAGTCTTCCGATCCTTCAAGAATGCCCGAGTGCCCTGGCTAGACACAAACAATCCTGCGAAGCTCTGGAAAACCTTACAGCACCCGAGGGCTCAGTCCTTGCAGCTAGACAACATCGTCAGAGTCGACTGCGAAGTTAATGTCTCGCCTTGGCTGCTGCTTTGGGGTTCAAGATAAGGGCCTGAATACTTAGAATAGGGTTTTGGGGCATATACTATAATCATAATGAGGAGCCCCCATAATAATATTGGTAATTATTTAGGCCCCTCTAGTAGGGGGTTTAGGATTCCGGCTGAGGGGATTCTTGGTTGCCGGGCGCCTCTGGGGATTCGCTGTTGGCTTTATATATTTGGATGTATGGCTGCGAAAAGTCTAATAAATCCTGAATCCTAATCCCCAAACCCGTAAACCCTACACCCCAGTTGCTCAAGCCTGATTATTGCATGTAAGTTTTCTGGCTTCAGTCCAGCGTTTCGGCTGCATCCTTGAGCCAAGCCTCCCCAGCTCCGGTCTCAACCATCAGGGCAGCAGTGGCACGATCACCGAGAGCCAGATTTTCAATCTTCGACAGCTTGGCTGTTCAAACTGTCGACCCTGCACTGGGCGAAGAGCCTCTCAAGTTCCGTACGCTGAACGTTCCCCGCGAGCCATTCGATGTTCCGTTCCATTGCCATGACGCGAGCTTCCATCCTCTATGCCGACCATTCGACGCAACCTATGATGTGTGGCCCAAAGCGCGACGTGTACATCGCGAGCCTTCAGGGCGCTTGCGCGCAGTGGCCACGTCACTGCTGGGGGCTGTCTGCGCTCTGTGCTCCAAACTCACTGAATGACAGAGCACCACTCCTTCGGAAAGCTTCACCACTTGGTCCGCACGCGGATTCCCTAAACCCTACACCCAGATACAATTTTAGCATGACTTTAGTGCTTTGTAATGTGGCTCTGCTACAATGCATTGCAAGGCTTTCGGCTGCGAATCCAGTGCAGTATTTGCGGTTTAGGGTTGGAGGGCGCAGGGTTCATTTCTCAGGCTTTAGGATTTAGTTTTTAAGTGTGAAGGTTTATGATGGGTTCCTGCTCCGCGCCACTGTAGCATATGAGTGCTAGGTCTAAATCTTCGATTTTGTGACCTTGTCCCTCCCGCTACTGCTACTGAAAACTCCTGCTCCTGTTACCAACTGCGACTCCTGCTCCTACTCCACTACTCCCACTGCTACTACTACGACGACGACTACTACTACGACTACTGCGACTACTACGACTACTACGACTACTACGACTCCTACTCCTACTCCTACTCCTACTCCTACTCCTACTACCACTACCACTACTACTACTACTACTACTACTGCTACTACTTCTACTACTACTACTCCTTTCTGCTGCTTCTCCTGCTGCCTCCTACCACTACGGCCGTAAACCCCTTGCCTCCGCTTGGGGCTCCTATCTCAGTCAGTATCGAACGCCAAGCTTTGGCAAAGGGGCAGATCATCTCATCGATGGAAAGGATGAAAGTCAACCTGGCAGTGCCGGGATTAGGCGGAGGTCATTCCATGGCGCGTCGTAATTGGTGTTTAGCATAGGTTCCAAAACAGACCCTAAACCCTAAACCCCAAACCGAACGGTTAGGGTTCGGTCTTTGGGGTTCAGGCTTTAGGGCTCCGGTCCAGGCTGGCAAGTTTAGGCCGTAGTATACCTGCTTCTATCAGATCTTAAAGGGTTCTTGTGAAGCCTGATCGGATACTCAAAAAAATGTAGCCTTTCGATGATTTCCTAGCCTTCTGAAACCTTTTACTATCTTTGCAAGGCTTGCCCATACAGGCATTAATAAGTAGAATAGGGTTTTGGGCGTATCCTCGTAGAACTCGAAGGACGAAAAGGGTGTTATGCAGAGCCCGGCACCAGTGCACACTAAAATCTGAACCCTGAATCCTACTGAAACCCAACCAAGTCCGACCAAGTCTTCTCCGGGTGCCGAGGAGCGCAATGGAGTTGACCACTAAGTCTGAGATCGAGGCTGTCTCCATGAGGAAGACAACGCCTGGAGATAGTTTTGCGGTTTAGGGTCGCTAGGGTTTAGGGCTTTGGGTTCAGGGGTCGAGGCTGCCTCCGGGAAACAGACAACGGCTAGCTTTTGTGAAAGGGTTTGTCGAAACTTGATTACAGGGTTTGTATAGGGTTTTAATTACAGGACGTCTCCATGAGCAGGGAGACGTCTGGATATAGTTTTTTCTCTAGGGACATCATAAGGGTTTGCATGGGGTTGTCTAGGGTTCACAAGGCTTACTTGTTACGGGGGGTTGGGCTTCGGGTCTTTAACTGTTGAAGTTTTACAGGCTTCTATAGGGGCTGATCGGGTTTTATCAGGCTTATAGGACTCCATGTCTTGTTCAGGGTTCAGGATTAAGGGTTCAGGGCACTGTGGGTTTTGAGTTTAGGTTTTAGTTAAGGGGAAGTTTGGGCTTAGGTTTTGGATTTCGATTTTGCGTTTGGTGTCTGTGTCTTTTTTACAAAGTGTTGATCGGGTTTTTCTGGGTTTAGGGTTGGGGCTTGCAGGTTTGTGTATGGGTTTCACTGGAGGTTCGAGTTGCGGCTCGAATGAACCAGGTTCATAACGTTCTATGGCCTATAGCACACAGACCTTGCTTGTAAAGGAATAAACAGTTTTATCGATAAGGCTTTGGAGGTTGTACGGGGCTCTATCGGGACTGATACGGGTTGAACAAAGGTGATATGTAAAACCGTTGGCAAGCCTTGTCGGGTGGTCGTGTGCAATCTCCTGCTCACTTTCCAGATGCGCCTGATACACAGCATCTTGGAATCCCGATGACAGCCTGTCTTCGTATCTCCACACCCGGTTGGGATCTCTCCCTTGTGCCAGAGGGCGTGGGAAGGTCGCTGTCTCATAAGATATCTGGAGCAAAGGATGTTGACGCAGAGCAGTTTTCTAGTATCGTCCTGCAGCCAGCGGTTCGCGGGCTCCAGCGGACGCAGCTCCTGCGCTCGGAAAGCAAGTCACCGAGCCGGGAATGCCGAGCCTTGGCACCTCCATATGGTCCATCCTTTCCATCATAGCCGCAAGCCTTGCAAAGCTTGTGGCTCTGCTTCCGGCTCTCCTGAGCTGGTTGCCATTTTGCTCATCATCGAGCCGCCTTTGTATATCAACTCCTACCAAGGAGTTAGGTTTTCACGAAACAGTGACAGGATGTACGATCCCTGCACCTATGATGCATGACTTCTGTTCTCATTCTGCATGCATGTTCATGTAAGTAAACAACGATTAGTCGCACCGCAGAACATCAGAAAGGCCAGGCGGCCTGTTTGCACGGTGAGCTTCCACACAAGCATCTTGGGCAGTAGCACCAGCCTCGCTTGGCATTGGGGCTCAGGCAACTCGGAAAGCTTTCGATGTGTTATGTTAATTGCTCTATTTCACCTGCATAGTTCGAATAGTTTTTTGGGGCATGACTCATTACGAAACCCTAAACCCCAAACCCTAACCCCTAAACCCTAAACCCGTAGAAGGAGCATAGGGGGCACATGTTTGCTGATGATTCAGCCGCCTCTTGGCCTCTATAAGGAGTCTACGAGAGGCAAAGAGCAGGAGCCAACCGCAATCTTAGGTTTAGGGTTTAGGGTTAGCCTTGTAGGATCAGGGGACGTAGTGAGTAACCTTGACAGAGTATAAGCAATTCTAGCTATACTTGCCCCGCATGTAACCCTACTCTCCGAATCTGGAATCCCTCAAGTACGAACCCCAAGGGTCCAAGTACCCAATAATCATATATTCTCCAAAATCCTAACCTACATAACTACTATCCTAAAACCGAGTACCTGATTATTGGGTCCTTTGGACCCTTGAGAGAAGATTTCTGGGATTTCGAGCATGTCATGTCATGTCATGTCATGTGGGAGTTTCCGCAAATTAGGGTACCTTATTTGGGGTCCTTATAATAAGGATCCTACTATTAAGGGTACTATATTAGGGTCCCCTATTTTTGGAAACTCCCATGTCAGGCTGAGTCTGAAGGCGGCGCGCAGCCCCAATTCTCAAGACAAGGTGGGCCTACATCTCCAGGTTCCTCAGTGGTTCTTTAAGAATACTTAAAGGATCATGGGACTTAGTAACTAGGGTTATCATTAGGGTAACTATACTTATAACCCCAATTAAGGTACTTATAACCTTACTTACTAAGTCCCATGATCCTCCAAGTAGGAGTGCACTTCCATTCTAAATAATGATAATAGAAAAGGGCATAAAGGTACTACTGAGCGACCTAGAAGCAGTCCCTGAAACCTTACACACTGAACCCGAAACCTCCACTCTGCCGGTACGCTGAAACCTAAACCCACAACCTTGAAATCCAAGCCGATTCCGCAAACAGACCTTCCATGTTTGGCTCCCAAAAAGCCAGATGGTGAGGGTTTAGAATTCCGCACGGAAATTTTCCCTAGACCTTTTCCTGAGCTTCGATCTCTCTCAAGAATGCAGGTTTCAGGTTCGGCGTTTCGCGCAAAGGTTTCGATTTGAGGGTCGAAGGATAGGTTTCCGAGTTGAAAATTGAGGGTCGGGGCCTCGGGGGAGTTGTAATGCCAACAGGATTCTGGGGATATTATTTAGGGTTTAGGGTTTAGAGGATATTTAGGGTTTAGGGTTTAGAGGATATTTAGGGTTTAGGGTATATTGTGGTATCCCCTAACATAGTTATGCTCAGGAACCCTCAAGATTCGTGTTGTTATGTGGACCATACCCAGAGGGTTCAAAGATACTGCCTATTATAGGACTTTAGGGCTTTTTAGGTACCAAAAACCCATAAGTAGGGACTACTTGGACCTTTAGGGCAGAGGGTCCAAAGATACCACCATGATGGAATTAGGCCCCAGAAGACCATTCTTATCATGGTTTTGGGCACCTGTATTTTCATAATACACGCCAAGAAGTAGCATGTATAGGTGGACCCTCTTGGGTAGGAGTTTACAAGGGCATGAGGCTCAAAGCTCAAGGGCGAAATACTCAGGAGCCGAGTCGCAAAGCGTTGATGACCTGAAGGTGGCTTCGGTTTGCTACTTGGGGGGCCGAGGGGACGAAGAAATTAAGGTTGCTCAGGGTTTGGTTTGGGCTTAGGACAAGGACCCCCTTTTTTTTTCGGGGGGGGGGGGGGGATGGGGGATACTATAGCTACTTTCCGTGCAGCCCTCTTTTATGAGTTCACCGATCCGGTAAAGGAATGAAGGAGTTGTTGACCAGGATGAGCTTCATAGCGATAGGAAAAGTAAGTCTTACTGCACTAGTCGGGTGCATCGTCAAAACTCGAACTGGGACAAGCCTCAGCGACGTCTTTGGATATGAGACATAAGAGTGGAATCCTAAATCCCACAACCTTCATATGTCCCTTCCAGACCTCATGCAGACAAATTGCATACAGAACCCTCCTTCAAATCCCTGACGCGGAAGAACGCGGGTTCAAGGCTGATTGTGTCTACCGATTTGAACTTTCCGCTTTAGCCGAGACCTTGTCTCATAAGTTTGGTAGCTACAGTCATACATGACTTGGAGCGCCAATTAGGGTACCCATTACTCTACTTACTACCTACGAAGTCTGTTGATCCTGGTCCTCTCAGAAGCCGCTATCATCTTGCACCCCACATAAAGGTTCCGGGCAGGGCATTGTGAACCGCAGGGCCGTAACGTATTGGAATTCGGGTCATCTGGCGGCTCAGCATGTGGAGGAAGCCTGCATTGAGCCACCTCACACAACTACCCAAACACCCTATCCTAAACCCTGAACCAATGCTTGACCCCCAAAACTCCGCTGATGCTGACCCTACGTGGGCAGTTATAACTGGTGTTACAAGCGGGGTAACGATGATTATGACCCATATTGGGGCACTTATAGCCCCGCCTATAACTACCGATGAACCTCCAAGTAAGCCCTGAAACCCAACGAGGACAGTTGGGCCTTCCACACGAGGGGCATCCCTGCGATTCTCAAGTTCACGTCTTGCAACCTCGGTTCCGGTTCTGGGTTGGGGGCTTCACAGCTTTGGGTTCAAGGTTACTTGGAGGTTCATGGGTAGTTATAAGTGGGACGATAAGTCCCCTACTATGGGTTATAACTATGGTTACTGTAGTTATAGCCCCACTCACAAGTACCCATGAACTTAAGTAGGCTGGGTTCACGGCCAGGGTTCAACGGGACGGAATAAGGCCTAATATAGAGGCCCCAAAAAGCACATAAGCAAAAATCAGGATAGGGATATCCCTTAAAAACCCTTTACAATGAAGCCCAATAAGGTAGGGATATCCCTGTAAAATGCTTATGCTTATGTGCTTTTGGGGTCCCTAATAATAAGGGTTTGGGAGTTAGGGGTGTGCTCAGGGCCGAGAGATTCAAGGGTGCTTTGGCGGTTATATACACAAAGGGTCCTAAGTACCTCTATGGGGCATACTTACCCAAACCATACTAGTAGTTCCTAATATAGAAACCATACATTCTACTAGATAGGTACTTAGGACCCTTCGGGACAGTAGTTCTTTTTTTTTTTTTTTTTGGGGGGGGGGGGGGGGGGTTTGGGGTTGGGGGTTTGGGGTCCGGGGGAAAGGGGTTTTTTGGGGGGGTCTCGGTTCTCGGGTGGCGTTGGCCCGGNAGGTATAGAGATGTAGACTTATATTTTAGGTGGTAGGTTTTGTGTTTTGGTGTGGTTTTTGTTTGTTTTTTTTTTTTGTGTGGGGGGGGGGGGGGGCTTCGGGTTTGGAGTTTAGCGTTCCAGGGCAAAGGGCTCTTTCGGTGGGTTCACGCTTCTCGGCTGTCATGGCCCTAGACCCAAAGGGTCCTCAGTACCTCTATGCTGGAATGTAAGGTTCTATACAAGGAAGTACTATTATGGTTTGGATAGGTCACAGGGTATTAAGTACCTATATCGTAGAATGTCAGGCCTCTGTCTTCGGAATTACTATGAAGGTCTGGGTAAGTGGTCCCCACATAGGTACTTAGGACGCTTTGGGAGATGCTGTCATCTCCTTTAGGATAGGGATTTGGGGGCTTCAGGTTCGGGGGTTTGGGGCTGCCCGACACTGTGCTTCCATATGGGAGTTTCCGGGCGTTAGGGGTACCTTTTTGGGGGGTCCTTATAATAAGGATCCTACTATTTAGGTACTATATTAGGGTCCCCTATTTTCGGAAACTCCCATATCTAGTTGAACATCGGAGAGCGTAGCTGGAACTCAACCCTAAATCGGGACTTCCGGCTTGGCTACACGTGTCTTGGAAAGACTATACAAGTTGGGGACTGCCCCCATACAGCAACAGTCTAGAATAGGGCTATGATTAAGGTCGTGGTATATCTATATAAAGAACAATTATTTAACTGTTTTTGACTGGGGGCAGCACCCAATATACAACAATCATGACAGGACCAGCCTTCAACCCAACCCTAGACCCTAAACCCTAAACCCTCAACCCGAAACCCTAAACCCAAAGAAGTTATCTCGCTTGAAGCCCCAGCCCTCGGGCTGTCCTCAAGGCTTCGGGCTTAGGGTTCAGGAGAATCTAGGCTTTAGAGTTTAGGCCTGAGGGCTTAGGGTTTAGGGTTTAGGCTTTAGGCCTTGGGGTTTAGGGTTTAGGGTTCAGGGTCTAGGGTTCAGGGTTTAGGCCTTGGGGTTTAGGGTTTAGGACTATTGCGTTTAGGGCTTAGGCCATATATAGGGTTTAGTGTTTCAGGTTCAACTTCCCGAAAAACCGCAAATACTTCCCATCAGACCCTAAACCTTAAACCGCATAAAACAGCCCACACCCCCTGGCACAGGCGATTCGTGAGGCTTCCTGCACCCTGGTGCCGACCAATTTGGACAAGTCGCCAATCCTGCATGGCTTTTAAGGGATGCCTTCAGGGATCCCTATGATCGCATAAAGGGATTTGTGGTGCTTAGTTGAGGGTAGCGTTTGGTTTAAGCGTTGTGACATTATTTGTTTGCGTTTGCTTTTCCAGGTTCCTGGGATCAGTTTAGGGAGGCTGTCTCTGCGATTAGGCGAGTTTTCCAAAGCAGATGTAACTACTCGTATAGATCTTTCCGATGTGATCGTGTCTTCTACTATCGTTCGGGTGCGGTTTAGGGTAAATGGCCCTAATCTCACGCCCGGAAAATTGAAATCGAAACGGTAGACGCATAGAGCCCTCAACCCCAAATCATACAGCCTAAAACTTAACCACAAAGGGTCTATGCATCAGGTTTTGGGGTCTGTAGAGCTTTGAGGGCTTGCGGATAAAGCCCACGCGGGTTTAGGGTGTCGGGTTAGGGCTCTCGGATTTGGCTTGACTGTTAAGCCTTTCAACTCCAAACCCCTAAATGCAGGCCCCCTGCGTACGGACGACCCCACAAAAACCTAACGCACCAAAACCTACACAAACAATATCAAACAATGACCTAAACCTCAGAACCCTACACTTGCAGGGCAAAGAGTTTCTCTGCGCTTCAAGGTGAGGCTCAGCGCGTGGCCGGGTCCCTTCTGTGGCAAGCTGCTTGCAGGATTCTTTTGACGGTATGCGGGTGAGACTGCAAAGCCCCGATAAGTCCCAGAAGTTTAGGGTTTAGGGTTTAGGGCCCAAATAGTTGGCGTTTTCGAATACACAATAAGCAGCCCTGAAAAGGTAGGCTATTTGGGGTCCAAGTAAACCCTTTCTGATCGATCTCCTCATCATCTGGACCAGCTCCACTGGCAGCGGCAGAGGCCGACGTCAGATCCTGCCCAGAGCCCAGATACCTATGGAGTAAGTTACTGTAAGGTTTACATAGACGGTTTAAGGGTCAGGGGTTCCTACCCAGATTCCAAAGGACCCAGCAACATAAGGGTTCTACACTTTCTGTAGGGTGTGATAACTACAGTCGTATGCTTTCGTTGGAGCGGGGAGGGTCCGTGACTGAGATACTTGGGCTTTTGGAGTTTTGCAATAGCAATAACGGTTAGGGTTTAGGGTCAAGGGTCCAGGGTTTAGGGCTTAGTGTTAAAATTGGGGGAGTAGAGTAGATGGTTGTTATGTACTTGCGCGCTCCGATCCCGGGTTGGAAAAGGGCATTACGCCGGGTTTTATAAACCTACAGGTGCTTGTGCCCAAAGGATACTCACGAAGATTGACACAGCCACCCCCCTGTCTACATCTCTGAACCTGATTGCGCAACCCATCATGGCAGAAACTATATCGATGTGCAAAGCATCATAAGATAGGAGCCTAGGGCGATTTGGCCTGTTGTTCTACTGCTCAAACTGTCAAGCGTTTTAGGGTTCCTGGGTTAGGGTTTCAGATTCTGTCCCGCCAGAATGAAACATCAGGCTAGACGTGTAGAACAGTTTTTAACCATCATATCAAAGGTGTGTTGCTCGACGTGTTGCCGAATACGATGAAGATATCTAGCCTTTACATTTCACTTCTCATCACATTGTAACTGAATCGCTCCGAACCGAAGCCAAACTATAGGCCTCTGTACTTTATAACTAGGCAACTGTATGCGACACTGCAGGCCCCGAGACTCTATGTAAACCTAAACCGGTCCACTGAAACCCCCTATCAAACCTTACGTTCCTTACAGCTTGTTAGAGTCGGTCTACACAGACGGGATGGTACCCATAAACCTGCGACCTACTTCACAGGTACTGGGCTCCTAGGTAACCCCCAAACCACCTCAACCCTGCGCAGCAGAACCCTTGCTACAGAATGCGGCCTCGAATCCTGCTAGAACCCCGTTAGCGCTCCGAGAGACACCCTCAAGCCTGAACACGCAAATGAACACTCGAGCCTAGATCCTAGACCATAGCTTTGGGTTTAAAGTATCGGGAAATAAACCTGGTCCTCGTAGCTTTTTTGGCTCTTCCGCTGTCGCATCGTGTCGCGGGTGCCAGTACTCCCCACGCTCGCACGGGCCTCTTCCGAGTCCTGTCGGCTTTTCGTTTTGGGGGCCTGGCATTTGTGCATTCCTTTACGGACTCCTCTACGGCCTCTGCTCATTTGAGGGTTTGGACCTTTTTTTGGTCGGGGCACGGTCTGGAGGGGAGTCAGACTGGATTACTTTCTTCTCCCGCCGTGCCCTAGGGCCGGTTCTCAGTTTAGAAGCTTGATTTTGGACTTTGCAAACAATTTGTGGCTGACAGAGACTTACAGTCTGGCACTAGTGCTTTGTTTTCCATCGAAACAAGGTTCTGCATGTTAGACAGTTCAGGTCGACGTTAACCTTTCCCCCCTTCAGGCATACTCAAAGGATCAGAGAACTGTGTAAGCAAGGTTCGAAGTATCGTATGTGCTGTATAGCTATACACACATACCATATTACACTACATGAAAATGCAAAATACTATAGTTCGAGCTATATAGCCATATGTACCTGAATGGCAATAATTAATTACACTACTTATGATGGTGACCCTTCTTCCCAAGCCCCCTTATTCCACAAGTTGCGTTTAGCGATCCTACGGAGGATAGAACCTCTGGAGAGGAATGAGCGTCTGCACCCCAAGCCCTGAACCCTCCCCCGGCCACCCAGTCCCCTATGGTAGACAAGAATGTAGGGTCGTTTAGTTAAACCCTGCGTCCCATCATCGTGTGCCAGAATGCCGCTGCTGAGAAAGCACGTCAGGGGGCTTCTGGCTTCTGCCCTGAACACCATAATATGGTGGTTCGAGACAATATCCCCTCAGAATCCCTATATAACCATATTGTAATATGCGCCTACACCCTCTTTTAGTGGTTAAGGCCCTAGATAAAACCCTATGACACCCACTGCAATTCCAGAGGCCCCTGATAAAGCCAGAATACATCCGCATTCTACCTTATCAAGACTAAACTCTTGTGGTAAACCTCATGGACCCCTTTGACAGGAACCCTATTTCTAAGGGTCCATATGCCCAAATAGTACTGGCCCCAATGTAGGGAGTACTTTAAGGCCACAGTATTTACTATTTGATACGATTTGGGTGGTTGTCCAAATTATGGTCCCTTTTTGGGTACCCTAAATAATAGGTGCCGTATTATAACAGGGACCCCAAAAGAGACCATAATTTTGACAACCACCCCTTTGGGTACATGGACCCTTAGGGTATTAATGAACAGTGCCCTCAAGCCCCTCATATAGGACCCTGAGCCTGATCGGATTCATTGCTTTTAAGGGTCTCCGGCAGATGCCCTAAACACCAAACCCCCAAACCCCTACCCCTAAGCCCTTAACCCCCCCAAACCGTTCTAGAGTTTTTTGGGGGGCTCAGGGTTTGCGGGATCTGCCTTAGCGACTGTGCTTTAGACAGGGTTAGGAACTGGAGCTAGTTCATGCTAGTTCTATGTCTTCCAAACGGCATGACATTCCTAGACTCTGAAACCATCCCTTGCAATCTCAACTTATCAACACCCCCAGCACTAAAGTCCAGTCCTGTTGCCTCATAGGGGGGAAATGCTCCATCTCTGCTTCCACCTGCCATGCATTACGATATACGGCAAATATCGACGACAATGGATCCTTGATACGGAAAGAGATGAAGTCTGCATTGCTGCACGAAACACTGTGGAAACCATCTGGGATTCAAGGCCTGCTTCTGAGACCACTATGGAAGCTTGCACAATTGATGAGACTAGGTTGTTGAGGGCTTTAGCCTATTCAGAGACGAAGGATTTCAAAGAAATGGACTTACTTGTTGCAAAACCCTAAACTGCAAGCCCCAAACCCTAAATCCTCCGTTGGAAGGAGGTGAAGGTTTAGGAATCCTTCAACCCACTACATACACAGAGACACACACATGCGCATGATTGCATGTAGCGGTACAAAGCACTGTCCAGTTGACCACGAACAAGTCGATATCCGGTATTCAAGAAGCCTAAACCCTACACCCCTAAAGCCTGAAAGAGATTCTGACTATCCACCAACAAGAGGACATGGCTGAAGAGGAACCCATGTTGCAGGGCACGCGGCTTGGACACACGGTTGACTGTTCCAAGTACACAAGCTGCATTTGCAGCCCAGCAGCCTTGACAAGCATTGCTGCAAGCACGGACGTTCTTTGGCCGAGTCCGCACACATGTCCGCGCATAGGCTTTTGCCACAAGCGCACAAATTCAATCCTTCACGCTCCAATTCTTGCAGCACCCGGCCAGTGGCAAAGACATCGTACGAGTATGTCATGATATCGTCCGGCGGGCTGAAATGCACACAGGACATGTGGCAACAATCACCAGGCCTTGAAACGGAGCCATAATCGATCAAGTACAAAGTCTCATCCACCCCCAGCATGATGTTGTCAGGTTTTATGTCGCCATGCACCAAGCCAACCGAGTGTACAGACATAACAGCAAGCAACAAGTCACACATAAAGCGCTTGCTTGCCTCCAGGCACCTGGCTTCTGTTGAGGCCATGCGTCTCACGCACTGCAGTGAAGTTTCCTGCAACCACGCTGACACCAGCCGCGGGCGGCCTTCAGGATCACACCGAGCCCGATCACTGGCGAAGCGCCAATCAAAAGCCCATAGTAGAGCTCTGCAAAAAGCTCGCAGTCACCCCGGTGAAATCTTTTCGAGGCCACGGCAATGTCTGCCCAGCGTGCTTGCTTGACCGCGCCGCCGAAGCCGCTGGCAACTTCGTCGCCGAACTCCTCGACAAGGCCAATGTAAGCATCATCAAACTCCTCATTCCACTCACGGGGCTGTAACATGAACCTGCTGCTGTGTCTAGCGGCAGACCAAGGAGGTTGCTGGTCGTCACGCAGCCAGGCGGGTGGCCGCCTGAGACACAGCTCTTTTCTTGAAGCACCTGGCGGGCTTGCGTCGCCATGCTCTCGAGACTCCAGCTCACTTTGCGCTGCGGGAAGTTCTGTTTGTTGGGGAGTTCTGTTTGTTGGAGATCTGTCGCAGCAGCCTTGCAGCTCGAGGGTCAAGGCCTGGACGTTATGTCGGCGTTCTTGGAGCCAACGAATCGCTAATCTGATGCCCACTGCAATGCAGGTTGTGGCCAACAGTATGGCCAAGGCCTTTGGCCAAAATCTGGCAGCACCGGTCCGTTGAGGCCGGCGTCCTCTCAAGTTTGAGCGCCGTTGCTTGGGATGGTCCTTGCAATAGGCCGCCTCCTGCCACCCTTTCCAAGTTAGAATGCGGCGCGCTCCAGTTCAATGACCAGCTTGGCAGTGGCGATGTCCAGCTGAGAATCGGGCCAATTCTAAAGGCTGTTGAGGCCTCTTGGAGCATCCTTACCAAGTTTTTGGCCCAAATAAGATGGCCATGGGCAGGACTCTCAACAGCAAGTGCACCACGAAGCCCGGGCAGTACGTAGCCACACACTGGACAAATCCAAAGAAACAAGATCCATGGATGCGGCATGCTCCAGGAAAAAACATCAGCAGATTGCTGTTAGCTCACAAATCAACATCTTGCAACGCAAGGGTCCAAATCAAGTTCGAAGTGTGGAAGCTCAGCAGTTGGTATGTAGACTCTGCTATACTTTTCAAGATGTCAACTACAAGGATTACGCTCCTGACTCCTGACTGCTGCCCTTCACTAGGATAGGCTTGTATCACTGTGTGGTCCTTGCCCAGAGCTTCGCTTGATTGATGAAAAACCCCAAACTATGATGTCAGAACAGCCTGGAATAGCTCAGAAAGGAAAGTGTTACAAGATGTTGGCTGTCGGACCGTCGCAACACGAACATCAAGCACGGCAAGAGCAGCACCGTAAACCCTAAACCCTACTCCAAACCCTAAACCCTAAACTTGCCAACCCTTGAGATGCTTGCTGGCGTGGGAGGAGAAGCTGATGAGGATGCCATTCCCAACTCAGTACGAGGTCCCTTGCAAATCCCTGCAAAATCATCGATGCTGAGGTCATTGCCAAACTGCAAGGATCAGCAAAAACCTTGAGTTTCATGATTGCGCCGAGCTTCAAGACGACGACCCTTGCACCCCCAGCTTCACTAGTCATGGCCCCTGGGTTGGACATGGACGTTGATGCAGCTGTCTCAAGAGTTGCTCCAAATTCCAGCTTGTGATCTGCCATACTTAAAGGATCATGGGACTTAGTAACTAGGGTTATAAGTAGGGTAACTATACTTATAACCCCAATTAAGGTACTTATAACCTTACTTACTAAGTCCCATGATCCTCCAAGTAGCCCCTACAGCCCCAATCCCTTTCCTGACCTGAGCGTCAGCCTAGCAACGCCCTCAGGCCGGTGCTTCGGTTAGTGTTAGATAATTAATGATGTAGGAAGCAGAAAAATCGACTTCGGTTTCGGTGATGATTTTGCGGAGTTTTTTTTTCATATGTGCGACATTGCCGCATTTTCAGGCAGGGTGCCTTCAGCCTCATGCCAGAATTGAACTCTAGTTGTTGCCTCATCTATTAGGTCCTGCTCCCGATCCTACAAGCAATCATCTTCCAGTGTAGCCGATTTAGGATTTAGGGTTTCAGAGTTGAGGGTTCCTCGGATCAGTTGGAATTAGTCGCATGCTTGGTGACTGTAAGAAAGGCAGGAGGACCAACTCGCGCATTTATACCTTAACCTTAACCAATCGGACACCTGTCAAGTCCAATCCCAGCTGTCTTGAGTCACGACCGGCCGAACTGGCCGAACTAAAACAGAATCCTGACTAAAGCAGAGGGTTTGGGAGATTCTGCTAGTGTACTTATGATAATGTATTGCAGAGCCCCAACCTAAACCTAAACCCGAAATCCGAAACCCTAAACCCCACCCCTATGAAACCAGGGCCTCCTCGATCCATGATTCCGCACGTGTAGGCGGATAATACCTTAGTCGTCCCAGTCACAGCAAATTATGCCATTTGGTTCACTTGGTATACAGGTCTTTTATGTTCCGGCGCTCTAGGTATATGCTTTTGGGGCTCAGGGTTGATAGGGCTTAGGGAACCTGTATATACCTCCCATATCATACACCCTGACAGCCCTCCTCTTGGTATTTTGTACCCCGCATCACGGCTTCTCTCTCGTCTTATAAGTTCGTGCGTACAAGCCGTAGATTAGCATGCCACCGCAGCTTGTACAATGCTTTCTGCAGTTATTTTGCTGCAGGAGGTTTGAGACGGAGGTTTGCGATGTGCGACCGCCCGGATGATTTCGTCCGCGGCTGCTACACGCAACGAAGAAGCCCAAGCTGGGGAGTGTTGCGTTCGATGCAGCTCTATACAGGCTTCCCAGACTTGCGCCCGAATGTCGAAAGCATGAGGAGCTTTACCATAGAGCCCTAACCCAGAGACCGGCCCCGAGAACATCCTGGTGCAGCACCGGGCACAACACTTTGGCCATGTCAATGATGTTCACAGCCTTCCGTCGTCGGGGTTAGGGTGTAGCTTTGGCCGTGACGTAGCTGTGTTCATCCGACTGCTGTTCTGTGGGTTTAGGGGCCTTCGAGCCTGACCAGTGGCCCGAGGAAAGCTCATAAACCTAAATTCCTACCTCCCGCAATTCCCATAATAAGCTGTTTCCGAAAGTCATGGTTGAACAACACTGCCTAGGCACTACGCCGAACGGAACCGCAATTTCGGCTCGTAGCGACAGCAGGGTGCAAGAAAGACTTCCAACCTTTTATACTGAAAGTTCAGTTTAGGTTTTAGGGTTTATTGAAAGCATTAAAGTTTCAGGTCCGGTAAAAGTTTGAAAGTTTCGAGAAGTTTCTGTTTTGGCTTTACTACTTTTCGAAGACCATGCTTTCAAAATGCTAGGTAAAGCATAATTTCAAGTTACAGGCTGGCTTGAGGGTTTAGGGTTTAGGGTTTAGGGTTTCGGGTTTCGGGGGCCGAACATATCGGATGAGGACCTATGGATGGCTCGCACGGTTGCACAACGCTTCGATGAGGGCTGTGACGAAATTTATGTAGCCCCGTGATCAGTGAACCTCCTTATCTAGGAACCGCACCAGTACGATTCCCATCCCCCTTCCGATCTTCATTGTTGAAGGGGTGGGTGGTCTGGCTGTATTCTTAATGCACACACGTCATTTTTCCGGTTGCGGTGTCGTGCCGACATATTCAGAAAACCACTCGCCAGCCTCTTTCAGCATGGACATCACGAACAGAACGCAACCTGCGCCATCAACTCTTAACCCGAAACCAAACAGACCTCAACCACCTTAAGCTCCGAAAAACTACCCTGATTCCTGTTTTGAGCTCCTGCAGGTAAATCCCCGTTCTCCATAACACTGCAAGAAGATGAGGGCCTCGTGGTTTGTGTTAAGCCCCCTGTGTCGGCCAAATCGGTTCTCTTTTTTTTTTTTTGGGGGGGGGGGGGGGNGTGAACCCCCCTCTTCCTAAAACTGCGAAAAAAGGAGGGGCCCTCGGGTTTTGTTTAAGCCCCCCTGTCCCCGCAAATGGGTTTTTTTTTTTTTTTTTTGGGGGGGGGGGGCAGTGTCGCTCTTGGTTTACGAGCTGTTTTCTTGTGTTTTGTTTCAGAAGATTCGTTTTGGGACTTTGGGTCTTAAGGTTCTACGGCTTCAAGATGCTTTAGGGGTTATGTGTGCTTGTTTGCGACATTTAGTTGTTTGAGGTTGGGGTGTTAAGGGTTTGCACGGGGCTTTTAGAATTTACTACGGTTTTGTGAACGAGCAAGCACAAGTGAGTTGCACACAAACTCACTGTTCTGCCCAAAAGCCCGAAAGAAACTGCGAACGGTAGAGGCCAAGCTAAGCCTAGATCCGAAACCCTGAGCCTTAACTCCTGAACCCTAAACCTTGAATCCCAACCAACAGACATATATCCTGGATTTGAAACTTGAGGCTACCCTCCCGGAACAACAAGTGATGTTTGGGGGTTTAGGAAGTTTCGGGTTACAGGGTTTCGGAGTTTCGGACTTAAGGGGTTTAGGAAGTTTGGATTTAGGACTTAGGAAGTTGAGGGTTTAGATTTAGATGTTGTTTGGGAGCTCGTTTACTTCTGCCGGTTCGACGTCGGTAGGAGCCTGTTGCCAGCCCCTGTGGTTTAGGGCTTAGGGTTGAGGGTTTAGGGGTTTAGGGTTTAGGGGTTGAGGGTTTAGGGGTCTAGGGTTTAGGGGTTTAGGGGTTTAGGGTTTAGGGGTTTAGGGGTTTAAGGGTTTAGGGTTTAGGGCTCAAATAACGCTTGACGCTTGGCGGCTTGAAAGCTGGCAGCTGCATGGGGGCTGCATGCTAAAGGAGCACTTGAAGGACACCCTTAGCCCTAAAAGCCCTAATACCCTAAACCATAAAAAGCCCTAAACCCCTACACCCCAAAAAGCCCCAAACCCTAAACCCTGGAAGCCCCAAACTCTGAAAGCGCTGTGAACCCTAAAAGCCCTACAAACCCTAAAAGTCCTAAGCGAGCCTCTCAACGGCGATCTAGCCTGAGGATGTAATATGAACGCTTGAGGTTGACGGGTTCAGGGGTTTAGTGTTTCGGGTTTAGACTAGAGGCTTCATTGGGCATTTTGCACGGCGACTATATATACAAGGATACTGGGAGCCCACCAAAGCAAACCTTAGAGCCTGAACCTTAACCCTAAACCCTGAGACCCAGATCCAAAGCTTGCAGGTTGGTGACAGAGGAGACGGCAAAAGTAGCTCTCAAGGCCATATTCTCCCGGATCCTCAGCGTTCACTTAAGTACAAAGAGTTTGGTTTAGGTTGTAGGTTTCAGGGTTGTTTGGGCTTGTGGTGGGTTGTAGGTAAGTCATGTCCGGAACTCTCATTCTCGTGGATAGAATCCCAACGGGTCCTAAGTACCTATATGGGGAATGCTTACGCAAACCATATATATATATATAGAAACCCTGCATTCTACTATATAGGTACTTAGGACCCTTTGGGCATGTCTCCTTAGGCTCCAAGCCGCAAGATGCTCCGCGGTAGGTCCTACAACAGCTTAGGTAGGGTTTAGGGTTAATAGGGTTACGTTTTTATGAGCCTTCGGGCCGTCAGGTCTCTTCGCAGTAGATAAAGCAAGTTCAGCTCTACTGGTGCCCTGCGGCTCCGTTTCAGGGGTTAAGGTTTATGACTTTCCCTTCGGGTCCAAGTACTAAAATAGTTGGGTTTTAGGTTCCAAAAGCCATTCAGGGTATGGAATTTGGACCCCAAACCCTACTATTTGGTACTTGGACCCTCCGGGTTTATGACTCCTTGAGTCCGTACTTGCAGGGCTGGCTCTAGACTTTAGAAACCTACAGGACTCCAGGGATTGATGATTTGCCGGATTCGGCTGTGGAGCTTCCTCCCTACGAAACCTCCGGTCTTTGTATAGGCAGGGCCACTACATACTTAGAAGTACTTAGAGCCTCAATTACCGTGTACATATCCTTGCATGCGACGTTCTGATCGCGCACACATCAAAAGCTTGGAAATGCAAAGGCCTACTTCTTAGAGCTCATTATGCCCGTTATGACGGGACTGCCATTTACAATCCCGCGCCCACACCTCAAGACAGAACCTAGTCCCGAGGCCCTATAACTATAGCATTTCGAAATCTAAAAGTCCCAAAACTCCAAACCGTCGAAACGGTCGTTTGCAGAATTTCTTGCACAAAAACCCAAGAAATCCCCCAAGCCCCCTCTCCCTAAGGTCATTTTAGGATATGGGGTTCACTGCTTGAATGGCTCTGGTTGTGGGGTTTATGGAAAGGGTTTCACGGTTTCAGAGATGGCTTGCCTTGTCGGCACCTATTTTTTAGGGTACCCCAAAAGGGACCTTAATTTTGACAACTACCCATATGGGGAATACTTACCGAAGCCATAATGGTAATTCCTGATTTAGAAACTCTGCATTGCCCTACATTCTGAATAGTAGACTGTTACCATTATGGCTTAAGTAAGTATTCCTCATATAGGTACCCTAGGATCACTAATAGTATCCCCAGATAGGTTCTTGGGACCCCTGTGGGAGAATTTAAGGGCCAGGCGATTTTCTCTTGAATTTCGTCCTGCACTGACAGGGTTCCGGGCCGGATAGAAAGCCCAAGCCGCAAGCTGAGGGTTTAGGGTTTAGGGTTGAGGATTGGAGACTTCGCACCATGTGGAAACAAGGAAATCTCAAACTCTGGAGCATCTCACCCTACCCACAGCTACATGGGCCCGTTGCGAAATCTTTACAGGCTTCGGGACTAAGGGTTTAGAATGAGAAACGTCGCATGGTTTCATTAGGGAGCTATGGCAGGGGTGTTTATTAATTAAGGTTCCGGTCTAGTTGAAGGATCAGGGGACTTAGTAAGCAGTGCTCTAAATAAGATAGCCTTAGCTACAGATACAGATAACGTATTCAAAACGCACCTGTTCTATTACTTGCCAAACCCTCTGGTTCACCAAGTGAAGAGAGTAAAGCTAGAGATATTGGATGTGATTGTGCGGAACTGCACAAGGTCAAATTTGAGGATTCATTCCCCATGCCCTACTACTGACCAGGTACGAGTTCTTGCTAAAGCAATGGTCGGGTCCTGCTTGTCAGGGAAAATCGCCTTCAGCGACTCCTGACATCAGATATAACATGAACATGTTCGACATCCGAATCCAAGGTGGGGCTAAATGCAGCAACCCGAAAATCGTAGTTTTGTGGCAAGAAAATTGAAAACAGTAACTTGTTTACAGCCCCTACTACAAGTATCAGCATACTCAGTGTTTGTTAGTATATTTTCCCCAAGCCCTATTGACATGTTTGAGGCCCCTATGTTACTTCTAAGTTCTGAGTATGCGGGCCGTTCAGGTCAGCTTGCAGGAGGATTTTGGAACAGAAACCTGGGTTTTCGGTGCGTGGTTGAGGGTTCAAGGGATACTTGGTCGTTTCTTTTGCCGTGACAGTTGAGGGTTCAGGATTTCGGATTTGACTATAGCTAGCCAGCTTATTTTGTCTTCCAGTCAGGTACCTTCGGATCAAGTCCACCCGGTGATACTTCTGCAACGTGACTGGTTTCACCCTGGGCACCCTACGCCCTAGCACCACTGTGCAGGAGACAGTTGTGGGGTACATTGCAGGACCGTCATATTCTACATGGCCGTTTCAACAATACTTTCACCGAGTATCGTATCGAACCGCCCGCTCCCGTATCGAACCGAACCGAAGTATTTGGGACTCACCTCCCACCTCCTCCCACCTCCTCCCACCTCCTCCCGCCTCCTCCCGCCTCCCACCTCCTCCCACCTACCTGCCACCTCCTCCCACCGCCAACCCCCAACCTGTGACCTACTCCGACCTCTGCCCC
>BGNK01001007.1:117917-143487 GCA_003297005.1 Symbiodinium sp. clade A Y106
GGAGGTGGGAGGTAGCCGGGAGGAGTGAGGGTGGCACCGAACCGGACCAGGCACATCATCGAAGGAAACCGCAGGCAATGCTAACCGTACCGAACCGAACCGTAACACCCATGTTCTAGATATGGGAACTACAACTACAGGAAGGTTTTTGAAGTATTTATTCCTTTGCATCACTCGACTGGAGACTCAGTAGACATAGACTGATCTTAGGACAAAAGCTCGTCGGTGCAACGACAGACCCAAACAGCACCTAGTCATAGTAGACCTGTAGTCCACTAAAACCACTGAAGCTCTCCCTGGAAACGGGAACATCTCAGTGAGGTTCAGGCTTTAGGCTTCTAGATCGAAAAAGGTCCCGTTGGGAATTAGGACTTCGCGCTGCTTCGTAACTAAAGGCCCTCAGCGATATTTTGAACTTCGGTTTCGTCTGAACTTCGGTTTCGGGCTTACGCAAACACATCGGCAAGTTTAGCTTTGGAGTATAGGAGGGTTTGGAATTTGGTCTTTGGGCTTGCTGGTGGTATACGTTCTAGTGGAGGACGGACTTTAGACGCGTGATTCCGGAACGATCAGTGCCAAATCCTCCTCGCCCTTTTTACCTGAAGGTACCTGACTCACAGGATCAGGGCACGTAGCGAGCCCATTATCGGAAAACTGAATTCAAAGGAACCTTCACAGGAACCCTAATTCTGGTCAAGGCACCCGCACAAAGGTTCCTGAGAAGAGCCGGTCGGATCGATAAGGGGGATCAGGGTCCAGAGACCCCTGGTGGCCTAGAGGATTTAGGGCTTAGGCTGGAGGGTTTAGGGTTTTCCATTGATTAGCTCGAACCCTAAACCCTATAAACCCTAAACCCCGAACCCCTAAACCCCGAACCCCTAGCCCTAGGTGCCCATGTATCGAGGACTCGCGGCTACACAGCATGGTCAGTGGTCCTCCGAGCCCGATACCGCCGAACTTCGTTTGAGGTCAGGGGCGGCAAACAGGGCACAGTGGGAGCATCGGCCATCAAATTTCTAGACACTGAAAACGGGTTTAGGGTTCGGCGTTAGGCTCTTAGGGGTGTGGGGTATGAGGACTCCAGCAATCCAGACCTGAGGCTCATGGGTAAAGGCTTCACATTTTCGCAGTTTCCTGTTTCAAGGTCTATACTTGCAGCTTGTACCGTCATGATATTCGCAGTTACGACGCGCTTCAACATGACTCCCTGAACCCTAACCCTAAGGGTCCAAGTAGTCCTTATTTATGGTTTTTGGTACCTAAAAAAGCCCTAAAGTCCTATAATAGGGAGTACTTGGACCCTCTGGGTAACCTTGATAAGCTCCCTTGAACCCCCAGACCGCCGGTTCGCTCAGAGAGGTGGCCCAAGCCAAGCTGCTGGTGACCCATGTGTCGAAGCTGTATAGTCTCTGCGGCGTGATCGTCGTCCTAAGCCGATGCAGAGGATGTACCCTATGCTCTAAACTAAACCCTAATGACCTTAAAACTGAACCTTGAACCATAAACCGTCTTGAACTATAGATGCATACACGCTTGCAGGTTTGGCAAGCTCTGTCGGGCTGCTAAACGTGATGGCGATGAGAAGCGAGTTTAGGTAGTTGGGTTCAGGGCTTGCCCTAGAGGTTGCAAGAACAGAGCGAGCTTGACAATGCAAAGGTGCGGAGGCAAAAGAGCCTGTTGTAGAGAAAGCAGTTGTGCAGAGGTCGGCATTCAAGGCAACTATAAAGTATACGACCACTGTGCCCCTGCTGAGTGGACAGTGACTGACGGTGCCATACCCTGGTCTGATTCTTTGGCTCTGTTAAAGTCCCGCAAACCATGTGTTGCAAAGACTGTTGCTGCATTCGGTTGAGCTTCCGTGATGCTGTTGCTGAATTACCGGAAGTATGATTGGTGCATCAAGTGTTTGTTTGTCGTGGTTCCGAGTCCTCGCCGTCTTGCTTTTCGTCGCACCCGTGAACACGTCTCATCTGAACGTTGATATTCGTGTTCTCTCATTGTGCCAGCGGTTGGTAGCAAGTTGGGGGTGCTCAGCGATGTCATCTTGTCGCAAATAACAAACTGTATATCGTGGTCTTGACCTCGAAGCATGTAGGTTTAGGGTGTAGTTTTGATGCTGGGGTTTATGGCTTGGGATTGAGGGCTTAGTCGATGTCTGCTGCCACGATGCCCCGCCGGTCCAGTACAGCTGACAGCAGGATCGTCGTTCATGCAGCCAGCACCCAGGTCGCCTTCAGCACAGTTAGAGCTATGGGAAGAAGCAGCAACAAGCAAGCCGATACCACTGAATACAAGGAACGCGATAACACAGGAGCAGCATCCTCTTGATGAAGAAGACAACACCATCGTCATCATCATCATCATCAACAACAACCATGCAGCAAGCCTGTCTGTTGCTGCTCCTCGGCGACCCTCCCGCACAATGCCGCCACCGCCACCACCACCGTAAATGACGATAGCGGCAGCCTTTACGCGCAGATACTGACAGGACCATTACCATCTCAAGAAGACGTGGCCGCAACTAGCCCAAAAAAGCACAAACAAATCAAAAACTCTGACGCTGCCCATTTATGCGGTTTCCTTTGTGATCATGCGCTAAAGCCACGACATCAAGGTAACTACCGATTTGATGCGATTCACGGTTGCTGTTCTTGAGTTGGCTCTACATGTACTCGTTTAATTTGACAGTTTTGCGTCATGGCTTGATCGCACACTGAGTCAGTTCTACACCCACAACCCCATACCCTAAACCCTAATGCACATCCTAAACAACGCTCCCGCAACCGCGCTACCTGTGACCTGACACCTTGCATGACCTAAACTCAAGAAAATCGAATCCACAAATCCCAAACCAACAACTCTTAAGACCCTAAACCCTAAAGCCTTTCATCCTGAGCCCTTGTAGAAGCCTTGTGGAAACCCTTATCAGGTTTAGGGTTTAGGGAAACCCTAAACCCTAAAGGGTCCTAAACTTGAACCCCGGGAGCTGCAGCGACGAGTCACAAAGAAACATCTGCCCCGCAAAAGCATCCAGGACCATCTCGCCCCTCGCCGCTTTGGGGGCAGGGGGTGCTGGCAGAGGCTATTTATAGTATAGGGCCTCAAAAGTTAATATTACTATTCATCATCATCATGTATCAGAAGACATTAATGGTGATAATCCAAAGCTCTTACATCCCTTTCCCGGGCCTCGTCGATTGAGGCGTCTTCTGTTTCAGGTTGAGGGCTCAGCGTTTAACAAGGCACGACTCAATTCAGGTTCCCGCTCAGGATCAGGCTTTTGAGGTCTGCATACTTGTTCTAAGAATATGGCGTGCGTGGGTATGTGGGACTGCAGGATACGTTCATAACTTGTAATGAATATTCAGGCCGCATAATCTATTTACTAGGGCCCCTGAAGAGTTGAGAGACAAGCACTCCCTAAAACCCGAACCTCTCACTTCGATTGTGTTCGCCCTTCAAATCCGCATAAGACGCCTCTAGATCCCGATAAGCCGCTTTAATGTTCCAAGAAGGGTACCAGCCTTGGGGCGGGGCGGGGGGGGGGGGGNGGGGGGGGGGGGGGGGGGGGGGGGGTTGAGAGTAGGGTTCTATTCGGCTATGGATTGACGGACACAGGCAAATGCCTGACAGGATTCTTGGGCATGGTGTAGTAGAGTATGACTTGCTTTCCCAGGGATAAACTGGAATATTGCTACTGAATGTTACTGATCAGACTGGCAAAGAAGATGCCGCATCTCACTAAGCTCTGAACAAACTTAAACCGTACGTCTTCAAACATCACATACCCTATGGCTCCAAGTATACAAATAGTACCTACTTTGGGGTCGAAAGTCTGTAAATAGTACCTACTTTGGGCTATTTGGAGCCCCAGGGATACTCATAAGAGACTTATCGGACCTTGTACCCTAACACCCTCCAGCCTGGAGAAGCTCTGAATCCCAGATCTTGAGGAAACATTGCGAGAACTTTGAACAAACCCTAAACCCTAAACCCGCAAGATCAGAAAAGAGCCTGACATGTTCGACGATGCATGTTCTCTCTCTGTTCGCCAGTTCGTTCACGAGCGCTGGGTGCTCCTTCGACGCAAAGAACATCAGGAACTGCGGCTTGAAGCTCGCTTGCTTCTCTTCCCAAAGGGTCCTTTGTACTGTTATGGGGGATACTTCCCTAAGTCATAATAGTAATTCCTAATATGGAAACCCTACATCCTACTATATCGGTACATAGGACCCTTTGGGCTTGTACCTGCCTCCCAGTCAGGACGGAGTTAGGATCCGTAAACACTTCGTAGATCTGCTGTCGGATCGGATCGCACTTGTCGATCTCTCGCACCGCGACGAAGCGCCGCGCTCTGCACAGCGCATAGGCCGGCGACGGAGCGTTCGGCTAAGAGTTACAAAGGGGTCTATGTGTGTATCGCCTGCTACGGCATTGTTGGAGTTCAGGGTATATGGTTGGCTCTTGATTCTCGGGGAATATGTACTGCACCGAACCCCATGAATCCAAAACTTGGGTACTGCCTCCATACGGCAACAGTCGATAATATTCATTAACGGCCTGTATTGATCGACATTATACATATTATTCAACTGTTCTAGAGTGGGACCAGTATCCAACCCCATAAACCATGACACCTACTGAAACCCATAAACCCTAACCAGCCCGATAGAACCCCAACAGGAACCTTACAGATCCCTTGCGGATCCCTCTGTAGACTCGTCTAGGATCCCTTTAACCCTAAACCCCGGATAAACCCTAAACCCTTGTAGGAGACCATTCAAAGGAGGCCTAAAGACCTTATCCCTTATAGGAACCTTATGGAACCCCTACAGGATCCCTACAACCCTAAAAGCCCTACAGAACCCCTAAATAGGAACCTTCCAGGATCCCTGAGAAACCCTAAGGCCCTAAAGCCCCAGGAGGCCTCGCGAGCATCGTCAGAAGCGCCACCTTCAGGACGATCTTGGAGCTTTCGGGGTTCAGGGTAGGCCCCAGCTCACATCCAATTAACTAGTAGGGTTGAGGGTTTAGGGCTTACAGTTTACATAGGTGTTGGGTTAGAGTCTAGGGTTTAGGGTTTTCATCCAAGCAGCAGTGTTCAGATTCAGATGTGGGTTGCAGCAAACGCAAGATGCAACCCAATCAAGCTCTATCAAAGTACCGCATCACTGAACAAGTCCGAATCTATTGTATAGCACCACATACAGAGAGTCTCGTGGGGTATCTGAGGAGGACCGTACACAAATGCTTCCGGTAATGCTTCTAATGATTTAAGTGGGTCCACGAATATGGCAACAACAGATTTTAATAGCTTGTAGTCACAGTCAACGTACTTGCAACATTAAGTGCGCTCCCCGGACCTGCCCCAAACCTGAAAGTACTTGGAAGCAGAATACCCCACAAGCCCAAACCCGAAAACCTAAAGCCCAAAACCATACAGAATCCTGATAGACCTATGAAACATGCCAAAACCTACACAGAACCTGGTGCAAACTACTCCATACAAAACCCTAAGCAGCGGTAGAGCCCCATAGAACCCTCAGACATAAAAACACATGGAACCCTAAACTCACTGGCCAAAAACCCAAAGAAATAAAAGCTGAGACTTTCAGAATCGGCTACCTTATTAAAGTTGAAAAAAATCGAGTTTACAGCCAATAAGTTTAAACCGCCTGCAGAAAGAAGCTCATGGCGATGAAGAGAAAGCTTCGAAAAGCCTGCAGCCCATTGCATCGTTTAGGGTTTAGGACCTTTTGAGGGCTTAGGGGTGCAGGGTTTTGGGCGATTAGGGGTTCAGGGTTTAGGGGGCTTAGGGGTGTAGAGTTTAGGGGTGTGCGGTTTAGGGGCTCAGGGCCGTAGCGTTTAGGGGCTTAGAGGTGTAGGGTCTGCCGAGACATCAGTTGCTGCTTTACTTTTCAAAAACTCGTCAGCCGCGACTGGCATTCGGTGTACCACTCTGCTCGGTCATTGTTGAGGAAAGCAGGATCTTGCCTGACTTTGCACAAGCTTAGCAGCTGAAAGGATCTGCGGGGAGTATCTCCTCCGGAGTGCTGGGGAGAGACTCCTCCTGTGCTTGAGGGGATTTCCCACTCTCAGCTTCCTCCACAGATCCTGTTCTGATTCACGTCCCATTCCGCAACGGCCAGATTTAACACCCTGTCTTCTGCAAAGAAAGTGAGACGGAGTTGGTCGATCTCGGATATGAAATTCGTCTTCTGAGGTTCCGGCAGGGCTTGGGGGTATAGGGCGTAGGGGCTGGGGGTATAAGAGGGTGTAGGGTTTAGGGGCGTGGGGGTTTAGGGGTATAGGGTTTGCAAGTGAAACCACTTGACTGCTCGTACTCGCATCGGAACATCGCAGCTTTGACAGTCAGAAGGTGAGCTTAGAGGGGAAAAGTGTGCCGCTTCGCTGCACCCATTAGCCTCACGTGTGCGACACCTTCAAGAACTGCCTCTTCGCATTGCTTGAGCGTTCTACCGGCCGCTACACTTGCAGGGTTTAGGATCAAAGGGAAGGTTGTGTAGGGTTCGAAGGATTTCTCTAAGGGTGCCTTTAAGGGTTCTTAGGGGTGAAGTAAGGGTTCAAGAAGGATTCTCTAGTGGTTCCGTAAGGCTTTAGGGTTTCGGGGTTTCGGGATTAAGGTTTGTGACAAGTAGGGAGTCTGATGGAAGCTCTTTCGGGGCACTTCGAAAGCGGATTGCGTCAGGGTTTACAGTGCACGGTAGTAGGGTCTAGAGCTTTGGGGTTTAGGGCTTGGTAGGCTTGGGGGTTGAGAATTTGGCGGGGTTGAAAGATTAAAGGTCTCGGGTTTAGTATGCCTTGAAAGTTTTTGACAAACACCACCTAAGCAAAGCAATCTATGCTTACGGCGGATACTGGGCATCAGCGAAACCCAAACCCTAAGCCTTTAAGATCCTCAGGTTCGGTTTGTGTGGTCGCTGAGCCCTTGAAGGCCCGAAGAGAAGTCAAAGAAGAGATTAACACGACAAGTCCAAGCTTAGGGTGTAGAACAGCACGTGAAAAATGCCCCTGTTGGCACAGCAAGCCCTCCGAAATCACATAATGATTGGTCCTCCACGGCCAGGTTCCGCTGCCAGCTCATGCTCCTGGACACAGAATATTCCCTGTTAAAACCGTGTGAAATCCTATAGGCCTACCACCTAACACGCGAAAAGGGTGCTCGAAATTTTGAGCACCTATGGTTGGGTTTATAAGCGTTTAGCACTGAGGAGTTCTGTATCAATTTGTGATGATGATTACAAGTTACAAGCTTTAGATATGAATTTTCTGAGGATTTACAAGAGCTGTAAGGCTTGTGCTTTGTGGCTTTACGCTTAGGGGATCTGGAGTTGATGACTAAGCAGCGAAATCCTGCACCCTGAACGGTCACATACATCCATGAATACACTTACACCCCCCCCCCCCATAGTTCACCCAGAGAGCCCAATACCCCTCAATTAAGGAATATGCCTTAAATTATAAGGGGCTTCATATTATGTTGCTGAGGGTTTCGGGAACTGATGAGACAAGGTTAATTACAGAACGACTTCCGGTTTAGGTTATGGGTCCAAGGTCTGTTTTTGTCTCGGAAGTGCTGCGACTGGACTGTGCGGGAACTTGGGCTCTAGGGAGTTATGGCCTGGGGCTCTTCAGTCAATGCAAGAGCAAGAGAGTCTTTCCGACTTCTTCAGATTCTTCTATCCCCCTAAACCCTAAACCCCGAAGCCCTCACTGACTCTAAGCGTCCAAAGGACCCGATAGCTAGGTGCATGGGTTTAGGATACTCGTTTTGTGGGATGGTATTTTGACAGGGTGTGTGATTTTTCGGTACTTGGAACCTCTGGGCTACCAGCCGAAAAGCCTGGAGCCCAGTTACCTGTGTAGTGGGTTTCTGTTCCTTATACCATACATATATATATATATATATGAGTGGTTGTCAAAATTATGGTCCCTTCCTGGGTCCCTAATATAATACGGCACCTATTATTAAGGGTACCCAATGAGGGACCCCTATTTTGACAACTACCCATATGTATTTATCTCCAGAAAACTACGATACAAGGCTATATGGGTAGTATAGGGCTTGATAATTAGAAAACGGTTTTGGGGTATAGCTACTGAAGTTATAATACGGAATCCTAAGGAATCATATTGGTCATTAATCCGCCCTCTGTACTAAGTGGGCTCTTAGAATAAACCTCGCATCCCTCTTTACCCGTCCTGGCAAGCTGGGGCATGAGGATAGCGGCACCATAGATCCTCGGAGTACACGTAGTTCAACGTAGTTTTGGATTTAGGGTTGAGGGTTTTGGGTTTATTTGGGGTTATGGTTCAGGGTTTTAGGGTTCGGGGTGTCGGGTAGTGTAGGCGTACACTCACGCCCTGAAGGCTTGCCGCCACAGCGCCACAACCGTCCACGACCGAGCCAATTGAGAGAGACAAACAGCTGTCACCCCTGTAAAGCCCTTACAGAGGCCTCATAGAAACCTGGTAAAACCCTTGCAGGAACCATACCTGCCATAGCTCAAAGGGGGAATCTCGCAGCGACGAGGACACGAAGGAGAGGTGGGGAGCCGTATCCACGCTGCACTGGAGAGCACGCTTTGGCTCGTCCAGCACTACTTTTTTTCAAGCGAAGCTGGAGAGTAGAGTGATGCATGAGCTCGTTCTCAAGGACAAAGACGCATCATCGACAATCAACCCGTCTGCTTCGTCCAGAACAATGAACGAGCACCTATGGATGTTCGAAGTTCGTTTCGTGGCCACGGATTAAAGGACCGTTCACACTTCATTGAAGCCTGGGGGCCTTATCCAAAGCGTTGCGCAACAACTGAGAAGCTCTGTGGAGAACAACGACCTGGGGATCCAACAGCGTGCAGTTTTAAGGGATGTGCCCTCTAATTCAGGGGTCATAACCTACTATTTTGTAGGGTTTGGGGATACAGGGAGGGCCGGCGCCCAGATCGGCGACGAGACAGTTTGCGCTGCAAAGTATCTTTGCATGCCACCTCCAGGCGGACTCTCCACGTGCTGAAGAACTCCGACAGCATGCTCCCACAACGAAGGATCCCCTTAGAAGCCCTACAACACCCTGAGAGGGCCCTTGTACCAAGCCATCTAAACCCTGTATCCTCTCGTAGGAACCCGAAACCATAAACCCTAACTTGTAAGAACCCCTACTACTGCATGGAACCTACAACTCCAGCTTTTTTCCAGAGACTTCGACATGTTCCGCAAATTTCAAGTCAGGTTGAGGCATGGTGAGCCGGGTTTCGGTCTTGGTTTGGGGTTCCAGGATTTAGTTTGTTTTCATGTTGTTTTTGAGGGCCCGTTTTGGGTCTGCAAGGTTCTAGGGTTTAGGTTTTAGGCTTTACCGTTCTTCCCAAACCCAACAAAACAGTAGGTGATGACCTCTTTAACAACCGGGTCCCAAAAGAATCCTATACCACCCTTAGAACCATAATAAAACTAATATGTCTTATCTTCTCTTGGATTTGATAAAAACAAAAATGAGAAATATTCCTAAGGCGACTAAGGAATCAGAAGTGCCTATGACCCTAAACCTCTAACCCCTAAGCCCAAAACCCCTACACCGAAGTCTGGAATCCCAGGTCGAATCTTGGGAAGAAGAACTCGGGGTTCCGCCTTTTGGGTTCTACTCTCCGGCGTCCTGAAATGTTATCCCAAGAGCCCGGTTACCTATAGTAGGTTACTGGCTTGTGGGTACTATAAGGTTTCTAAAAAGATATAAAAGTGATATAACCCGAAACCCTAAACGCTACTATAAGGTTTGAGGACCTGCAACCCACTGTACCGATAACTGGGCTGCTAGGGCTACAGGGTGGTGTGGCGTCGCTTCCTTAGTCTCCTGCTACATGGTAGTCATGCAGTGTGGGATTCCTGACTTTTCTGCCTCTGGTGTTTTTGAAGTGTCTTTCCGGTTGCACAGATTGTGGGCGAGCGTCGCAACTCTCAGCACAAGGCTCTAAGTCCCGAAATCCTACGGATGAGCAACGGTTTAGGGCCTATAGACTTAAGGGCAACATCAACTTCGATCAAGCTGTCCCTAACCTCAAACCGAAAATCCTAGAGTCCTAGGCCCTAAAGTTCGCAAACACACTGTGAACAATATGGAAATGATTCCAAATCCCCTATGACAGCGTTGCTCAACCCCGTGAAAATCCTCTGAGATCCCTGAAGAAACTGGGGTTTCAAGTAACTTGCGAGAAAAAAGTATAAGCTTGTATTTCATAATGGCTCCTTTAAGAAAAAATATTAAAGTATGGTACTCCAAAGCCCAGGAAAGGCTTTTTTGAGGAGAAGTGTCGGGCGCTTCAAATCTTGAGGCCCGCTGAAGGCTTTCTTGTAGGGCTTCGAGGATTCCCCCAAAGCTCTACGGAGACATGGGAGGGTACCTTTTTTGGGGGTCCTTATCAGAAGGATCCTCTTTTTCAGGGTACTATAATATTAGGGTCCCCGATTTTTGGAAACTCCCACATAGCTTCAGAAACCAAGGTGCGACTTAAGCCACTCAGACCTTCCAACCCTCTCAAACACCGCAGGGTAAGTTCCTATATGGGGAATACTTACCCAAACCATCATAGTAATCCCTACTATAGAAGTCCCTACTTGGAGGATCATGGGACTTAGTAAGTAAGGTTATAAGTACCTTCATTGGGTTTTTTACTATAGTTACCCCAATTATAACCCTAGTTACTAAGTCCCATGATCCTTTAAGTACATTCTACTGTCTTGGTACTTAGGACTCTTTGGGAGTCCGGGAGCACGCAGAAACCTCTGAATCCTGGCGCCCTCCCCCTGCCCTGAACTAACGTGGCATCCTCAAGTGCCCTCTTTTCCGGAAAACCCCAAACCCTAAACCCTTTATAGAACCCTTATAAATCCCTTTAAGGAACCCTTAAAGGATCCCTTTGAAGGAACCCTTAAAGGATCCCCCTAGTTTTCAAAAGAACCTCAGTCTTTCATGACATCAGAAGCATGTTTTAACTTAAGTAAAGCCCATGTCATACTAACCCTAGACCCCTAGACACTTAACTATAAACCGACAAGCCTAAGCCGAGGATTAAAGACCAGGAAAGGCCGAGGCTGCGGCGAGCCCTTCTCAACGTAGCAACTTCCTATCTCGCCTCGGACATGATCACTCCAGGTTGTGGTGCTGAGCTAATTGTGGCACTCGTGACTTTGGCTCAAGGCTTTGCTGGCTGTGTAGTTGCAAAGCCTTATACAGGTGTATATAGGGTCGAAAATGCTTCGGGTGCAAGGTTCAGCGCTTAGAGATTACGCTTTCTTGCATCTTTAGCCTCTTGAAGAACAGTGTTTGATGCCAGACGAGCGGCCTGCCTGCTAGCTTTTGAAGTGCTGTTACAGAACTCTGAATGCGAATTTAATGTTCAATTGAAGACTCTAGGATTTAGGATTTAGGGTTGAGGATTCAGGATCTCGGATCTAGGATCTAAAATCTAGGATTTAGGATATAGGGTTCGCAAGACGATTTTAGACCTCTGACTTTTATTTTAGCTTTTGAAGCGCTATTTTATTATTCTAAATCCAAGTTTAATGTTCAATTGGAGAATTAGGGATTTAGGACTTGATTTAATTTAGGGTTCCGGGTGGCAGATCTTGGCATTAAGGTTAAATATACATAGGTAGAGAAGGTTTAGGGTTTAGGATCTAGGGTTAAGGCTTTAGGGTTTTAGAGCTGAGGGTTTCGGGTTTAGGGTTTAGGGCTTAGGGTTTTATGATTTGGGGTTTAAGATTTAGGGTTTAGGGATAGTTTATGTCTGATCTTTACGGAGCTGGCATGCTACCAATATCACAACAGACTTGCACAAGTATACAACTAATATCGTGCGCAGTCAGTCCTTGTAGTCTAGCCACCTTTTAGCATCCTGTTTGGGCCCCAAAGCAACTGCGGTTTCGAAACCTCCGAACCTTGCCCTGCCTAATTAAACCCGATCAGCCCGAAAGCTGGAAGGTGCGCATCCAGCAGCTCATTCCGAGCCAAGGGGCAAACGTCCAGAGCTCCTAACCTCAAGCTGGCGGGATTTGCTCTACTAGCGAAGGCTCATTCACAGCTATGATGGCAACAGGATTGTAGATACCTTGAAACGGACTAGTCCAAAAAAGCTGAAAGGTTGTGAATTTACTGATCGTGGTTCGGAGTACTTCGTCTGTCCCTGAATCCCTGTGAGATAACCAGGGAGATCAGATAACCGGGCAGATATCACGAATCACGAGCCACTACTCCTTCACAAAAGCGGCAGAGATAGAACACAAAATGCTCGTATGTGAGCTTACTTCCAGAACTCCAACGGCGCAATTGTTTTGCTTGTGTGTTGTTTTTCTTGATAGTTTTAAATGTTGCTTTATAGCGCTTTCATTAATTGCACAGAGCTTCAATTTATATACGAGACTTCCAAATTCAGCCTCTTAAGATGCGGGCGTGTTTATACGGTGTACCTTAACCCTAAATAACCCGCCTTTTTGTGGGGTTTGTACGAGGAAATCAAAACAAGGAGCCCCAAGAAGGTGAGCTTCAAAGGGTACCGGTAGGGATGGAGATCTTCAGTTTTGGAGTTTAGTGTCCCTAAACCCTAAACCCTCTCCAAAGGGTCCTAGATCTTAGGTACCTGTTTGGGGAATACTTCCCCAAACCATAATAGTCATTCCTCATACAGAAACCCCTACATTCTACCATAGAGATACTTAGGACCCACCTGGCTCTCATATATTCGTTGAGAGTACGAGCACGCGCACCGCTGCAGGCGTAGATGTACGCTACGGTACTACGGTATGTTTAGGGTTTCAGGGTTTTGCTGTTTTTGCGGTGCTTGGTGATTCGGGGGGGGGGGGGGGGTGGGCTACCGTTTAGTGCGTAGGGGAATTAGGAAAAATTTTGTGAGATCGGAAACAATATCAGGTAGATGGCGTACGTTTGGGTCTCATCTACANGGGGGGGGGGGGATGTGGCGCTTCGGTTTTGTGCGTTGGGGTTTTAAGTAATATTTTGCTACATCCGAAACAATACTAGGGACATGACGTACGTTTGCGGCTCAATTACTCTTCGGAATTGCCTCGTCGAGTTTTGCTGTTGAACTTAAAACCCTATGCCTTAAACCCAACACATGAAAAGCCTTACACCGCCCTAAACACTAAAACCCGAAGTACACCCAGAAAAGCCTAAAACCCCAAACCCTCAGACCTTTTCAGCCCAGCTACAGGCGAGCTCGGGCTATCGGAGAGGCCGTGCAGCCTGCCTTGCCTGAGTTGAACGTGGTGTCTCGAAGCAGAAAACTACGGAGTTGAGGATTTCGGGTTCGGGGTCTAAAACCTAGGGCCAAAAGGTCCTATAAGTACATATATGGGGGAATACTTACCCAAACCATAATGGCAATTCCTAATACAGAAACCCTACATTCTACTATATAGGTGCTTAGGACCCTTTGGGAGGGTTTGGGGTTCAGGGGATCGGTTACTTTGAAGTGCATGTGGCTACAGACGTTTCGCTCTAGCGGCGCCGGCGCCCAGCCGCCGGAATAGTACTCGGCGCTGCACGAAGAAGGAATCGGGATCTACTGTTGATACTTTGGTTTGGGTTTGGGGTAACCTGTACTATGAGATTTGGACGGAAGCAAGTTGGCTTGCGCACCAGAACACAACATAATTACAACATTTAGGATAAGCTTTGTGGCTGGAACTCTCGGACATGACATGGGCACTACGTACCCATGTGAGGACCTGAAACGGGACCCTTCTCTTAGAGAACTATGGCGGGCTGAGGTACAGTGCTTCAGAAAATGCAGCAGATCAAATGTTGTCTCCAGCAAGGCTTCTTCGAGCTGCAAAACCTTACAACAAACACATGCGCCCAAGCTTTCTGGGCCCGACATCCTTAACCCTCAGCCTTGTAAACTTTGAGCCCCAAACGCTGAAACCAATTAAGCCCAAGCCCTAAATACTAAACTCCCGCACTTTGAACCCTCCCACTAAACGCCAAAGCACTTGTACTAATACGGAATCCCGAATAATGAATAATGCATTCATGGGGCTCCGGTGTTATGGTTATATAACACAAGATACCCCCAAACCGAATTCTACCATGACAAAACCCCTTATATACCCTTATACAAGAACCCCTAAGGCAGAGATCTAACAACAACCGCTATAAAAAGCCATGTGCAAGTACAGTGCTATAAAATGAAACTGCTACAACAAGCGCTCTATACACACCCTTGGACATGTCGTTATCAAGGAGCTGGACAGGCTTCCTACAAACAATCTTTACACACCCCACACTTAGCCCTAAACCCTAAGCCTTTACCCCAAATCCTGAAAGCGCAGCTTGCAAGCATGATTAGAGTGGGATTTGTTTTTTGTGTTTTTTTGTTGGGGGGGGGAGGGGTAATACTAGTACCTAGACCCTATACCCTAAACCCCGAACCCCACACCCTAAACCCTACATCCCAACCCAACACTAAACCCCCTAATACCTGCAGCACTAAACCTCTCGTCCTATTCCCTAAAGCCCTAAACTCCTAACCCCCTAATACCTAAAGTAGAAGCCAGAAAGTTGGAACATGAGTATCCTCCTGCCCTTAAGCTAAAGTATAAGGGATCCTAGCACCAATCCTCCTAAACCCATGTTCCAACTTTTCTGGCTTCTACTGTAATACCTATAGCAAGTGGAAGGGCTTCGCTCATCGACGTAGATCTCGCCCTCGGTCGTCTCCAAGTTCGCGACCTCGTGGCTTGAGGTTTAGGGCTTACTTAAAGGATCATGGGACTTAGTAAGTAAGGTTACAAGTACCTTAATTGGGGTTATAAGTATAGTTACCCTACTTATAACCCTAGTTACTAAGTCCCATGATCCTTTAAGTAGGGTTTAGGGTTTAGGGCTTCTGGTATGGGGGGGGTTTAGGGTTTCTGGTTTAGGGTTCCTGGTTTAGGGCTTTCGGGTTTAGAGTTTGGGGGTTGGAGGTTTGGGGGGGGCATAGCGGTTTAGGTTTTCTGTTTAGGGTTTACGGGTTTATGGTTTAGAGGCTAAGGGTTTGGGGGTAGCCTTTGTCTTGTTTTTGGGTAGGCTTTAATGCCAGTAACATCCAGTATAGTAAAAAGCTATTGGCCAGCGTCGAGGAGTTCAGACAATTAGTTCACTGAGAGAACAATAGGATATGGAATAGGATTTCGGATAGGGTCAGATTTCGGAAGACGATTTAATAAAGAAAAAACTGGGGTTTAAATAGGATGAAACTAAAGCTTTTCGGAGGGGTCGGATTTCGGCAGAGGAGGTACGCGGGAAAGGCATGCATTGCTCTTCGGCAGGCATGCGGCGCTAGGGCCGCCAGTCACTCGGGCAACGGGCTGGGGAAGCTCCGCGCAAAGGGGGGATGGGTGGAGCTGTTAGCTGGTTTCGGCCCCAGCCCCCAAACCCTGAAACTCGTCTAGAATCCTGAAAGGAAGCCTTGTAGATCCCTTAAAGTGCCCGTAAATCCTGTTCTAAGCGCTCCCAAGCTGACTGGTGCCAGGTGGCGAGAACATGCGAACGGCTGTAGCCTCCAGGCAGGGCAGCTGCGAGTTCTGGGTTTAGGGTTTAGGGTTGTATGGGTTTTCGGGGCTTCTGAGGCTTGCGAGATTCTCGGTTTGTAGGAAACAAACAAAATAAACCAAGCAGCAAATGAAGTGTGTGTTGGTGCCTTAGGTTTAGTGGCTTTTGTGTTTGAAGCCCGTAAACAATAGACCGTGGCTAACGGTGTCAGTGCAGCACTCTGACAATTGACGTGACATCCGCTTGCTGCAGTCGTACTGCAAAGGAAGATGCGGACCTTCTCGGAACAGATTCGGGGTCTCTGACTCTGTGTACTGGCCCCAATAAGGCGACTACGAGGGTGCAATGCCATATTGGCTATTGAGGATTCGGACTAGACCATACAGCCTCAATTCCAAACCCGTTTCGTCTGAAGCCATAACCCTAAACCCTACACTCCCAAAGGGTCCTTCGTACTGTTACGGGGGAAACTTCCCTAAGTCATAATAGTAATTCCTAATATGGAAACCCTACATTCTACTATATCGGTACATAGGACACTTCGGGACTTCAACCCGGAACAGGAAACCGTAGCGGGCCCGAAGACACACTACAAGTAGTACTGTGCGAAACCCTCGGCCGCAAATAAATTGCCCCAAAAGCCTATGTACCCCAATATTATATACTTTGGGCCCAATGTACCTGCTAATACAGGGAGTACTTTAAGGCCGAAGTATATACTATTTGAGTACATGGACCCCCTTGGGGTTGTTTAAGGTCTGGCCTTCGAAGGAATGCGGTGCTCGATGCGTCCCCTGGGCCTGGCATGAAACGGCGGCCTTTCTGATGAGTGGCGTTGATACGCTTCATGGGGTTCTATAGTGTAGTTTGTTGTTCTGTTTTTTGATTTCTTACGGGATTGATTGAAAGGTTTTCGAGGGCTTAACAACGGTGACGTCGTGCGTTTTATCGGGATTGAAATAAAGGCCTTAGGATGTCGAACAGGGTACCCTCAATATAAGCTATAACAATAGAGGGAATCTAACAGGGTAGTGCTACTAAACATTCAGTTTAAGTCTAGGATCTGGGTCTGGATTCGGGGTTGACGGTGTTCCAAATTGTCTCCCCTCATTTCTGGCAGGATGAAGACATTGACCCCCTACCCCCCCCCCCCCCCCCCACACACAAAAACAAAACAACAAAAAAAAAAAAAAACACTATACATAAGATACTTTTTATGTTTCTTCTTTTCGTTATCCCCACNTTTTATAAATACATTTTTTTGAATATGAGGTTTTGTGCCAATGGTTGGGGGTTGCTTTATACAAAAATTCCCCCCCAATTTTTGGGGAAGAGGGAAAGTGCCCCCCCCCTCCCCCCCCCCCCCCAAAAAAAAAAAAAAAAAAAAACAAAAAAAAAACTACGTTGTTTGAGATTCCTGATTCTGTTGTAGTTCCTGAACCCTAAACCCTAGACCCTAAACCGGGGTTCAGATAAATCCTAAAGCAGTTTCCGTAAGGCTCTGAGACTCCGGGGACTCGTGTGTGCTAATCCTCATAGCAAAACTACGCCCTCAAACAGGGACTTAAACCAGGACCTAAACGTTCAAGCGGAAACCCGGGGTTCGGGATTTCTCAAAGTCTACGGATCTACGGCGTCTTTTTTTAATTTTTATGAGGATTCATATATATATATATAAGAAGCCCCCTAGGAGCTCGGCATGCCCCCGTCCGCGTCAACTTTGGTTTAGGCTTTAAGGTTTAGGGATTAGGATTTAGGGGTTTAGGGATTTAGGGAGTAGGGTTTGAATAGGGTTTAGGGTCTAGGGGGCCCCTGCCCGCCCCGCCCGAAATGTCCGAAACCCATGCAGCCTTCCGTCGTAAAGTTTAAAGCATGAACATGCACATCTCTCGAGCCCCAAAGCCCGAAAACACCCTAAATCCTGGACCCCGAACCTTGCACTCAAAACATTAAAAATCAAAACCTAAACCCTAAACCCCACAACCTTAAACCCGCGACTTCGAGTCAACGCTTAACGACCGCGGTCTTGAACACCAAGCCACCCATCAGTGCACCGCCCAGTTACATATATATATATATATATATATGTATGTATGTGTTTGTGTGTGTGAGTTCTTATGTATATATATATATGTCTGTGTGTGCATGTGTGACTATATACAATTATACATACATTACATACAAACATACATACATACATACATAGCAATATAGTAGGTTGCTGGGTTATAGGCTTCTAAGCTATAACGATTCTGAAGGGTTCTACATAGGTGGGGTGATTTCTAAACAGGCATCCTAAATAGTACGTCACTCTAATGATACGGACTCGAAATGAAGCTTCTCGTTTCGAGAGCTTGTCGTTGCAACTAAACCATGAACCCCAGACCCCAAACTCTAAACCCCAAGCCCCAGACCACAAACCTACAAGCTGCGGTAAAGGTACGAATCCAGAGGTCCACGAAATTTTCTGACCAGTGCCCGGAGAATGAGGATCTTCAGAAGGAACCTGGGCGCGGGGCTCCTGGAAAGGCCTCTATGAAGAGAATTAGAGCTGTAATGTAGGGGCTCACAATTTATGGTGTTTAAGATTTATATATGTTAATCAAGAATGTTTAGGGTTTAGGATTTTGCGGTTGAGGGTTCTTCGGTTACGGGCTTATAAAACATGTTAGAAAGGTCTGATAGGTTGTATGCCCCTTTTCGGTCCGCAGGTCTGAAGTTGAGGCCTACCTATAGTCTCCATTGTAGTTCCTTTTTTTGGTTAACCAAAATCTCCATTATAGGATCCTAACCATAAAACTGGTCAACCAAAAAAGGAACTACAATGGAGACTCTAGGTAGATTTGAGGAAGCACGGGGTAGGGTCCGGGGCTTCGGCATCCGAGTCCTCCGCTCCAAACACAAGCCCAAAGGGTCCTTTGTACTGTTATGGGGGATACTTCCCTAAGTCAGAATAGTAATTCCTAATATGGAAACCCTACATTCTACTATATCGCCCTTTGGGAAGTTCATGCCGACTCATGGCTTTGACCTACTGGCGCCTATGGATGCTGGTGCCTGCAAAAGGGGATATGCCGAAGTGTGCTAGAGCACTAAACCCAGCCCTAAGCCCTAAACAGGTCAGAAGGTGAAATTCTGGACCTTGCGGCACGGGTTCCATAGGGTGTTGCGAAGCTGCGATATAGAAACATTGGGACAAACCAGGAAGCTGGATTGACGTGCTCCCAAGCAGAAGGAACCAATGGAGAAGCCTGAATGATCGGACCCGGGCTGAACCACACGCTCCCAATCCGCAATCCAAAAGCCTCAATAAGCACAACCGAGGCACCTCTGCAAGCTGTATTTCGAGGGTCACGGGTAGTTATATAAGTGGGGAAAAAGTCCCCGAATATGGGTCATAATGGTCATAATTATGGTTACCCTTGTTTCTAAGCCATTTATAACATTTTATACCTACCCATGAACCTCCAAGTAAACCCCCTCAACTCGAAGCCTCACACCGCAAACCCCTAAACACAGAACCTCGAGACCCAGTGAAACTCGTGCGTTAAACCTCTCGACGCTCCGTAAAGCCCCACAATACCCAAAGGGTCCTAAGTACCTATACAGGGAATGCTTACCCAAACCATAGCAGCAATTTTCTCTTATCGAAACCCTACGACATTCTACTATACAGGTACTTAGGACCCCTTGGGATATAGAACACCAACACGTAAGCCCTAGGCCCCTGTAAACCCTAAAGCCCTTAAAGGCAGCCTTCAAGAAAACCGAATCTTGAAAGGAACCCTCAAAGAGAGCCCCTAAAACGACACTGAGTTCGGCGCTCTTCCCGTCCGGTCCATGCCGATCGCGGGTTGTTGGCCCATGCGTGGCTCGCCAGGGTTCCTAACACCCTGAGGCTTCTGGATTTGAGATACTGGTACCATATTGACAAATATACAGCATACATGTCATACATACATAAGTATAAATATAAATATAAATAAATAAAGGCTTCAGACTTCCGCAGCTGGAGACGTCTGGGATCGAATCCGAGTGTTGGTGTAAGCATGGATGGAGCCTTCCGGGTGACCTCTTAAGCGCCCTTGGCTCCATAATACCTAGAGTCTCCATTGTAGTTCCTTTTTTTTTGGGTTAACCAGTTTTATGGTTAGGATCCTATAATCGAGATTTTGGTTAACCAAAAAAAGGAACTACAATGGAGACTATAGGTAGAGATCGCGGGGTGGGCTCAGGGTTTCGTGTTTAGGGCGGCAAGCCGTGGCCGAAGCAAAGCTGGAGGCCAACAATTCAATTCCAAGCTGCGGGTAGCTGGTGGGAGGGTTGAGGGTTTAGGTGGGGAGCGGCCGACAAAGCTTTCCATGACGTGCTTTGGGTGCCTTGCCAACATGCGAGGTCCAAAATGGCAGCAAGGAACCGAGCGAATGGACACGTCCAAGCCTCCTTCTGCTTCCTGGCGGCTGTACATGACATGCATATTAGGTCCCATGATGCAACAACATAACAACATTGAAAAGGTTTCCCAGTTGAAACAAGGTCGGAGGTTTAAGATAATATCCAAAAATGCATCAGCGAGGCGATACAAGACACTTCAAAGAAAGCTGCAACCTAAAGAACAACTCTCGGCACATCGACATTCTTCAAAGCCGTGCCAGACTACCTCGTACCGGATAAGAACAATCCTTGTTCCACTTCGTCAGCCCCTCATACATCCCAAAACCCTAAACTCCCTAAAGCCAAAGCATGGCTGAGCGAGGCAGAGGCTCTTACTTAGTCAGCTCGTGGAACGATGCAGCGCCACTTGCCGATAATCAACCCTGATATAGGAGCCTGAACAAACAGAGGGTTTGGGCTGTAATATGAATATACTGAGGAACCCTCATGGTTCTAATGAATACATGGGCAATTATTCAAGGTTCAATGATACCTGAAGGGTGATGGGTCTGGGGATTGGGATCCCATATGTGGCTGGCAAGCAAGACAAATTTGTACGGAACTACAGTTACAATCACTTGGCACCCCAAGTAATATACTTAGAGAAGGAGGCTTTAACCCCCAAACCCAACATATCAGAATCCCAGAAAAAAAATTGAGATCGGCATCTGCTATGGATGCATGTGTATTGGGGCTTATAGTCTAGTTTAATGCCAGGTCGGGGGTTTTGGCGTGGGCCTACTGGAAACAAAGGATAGCTACAAGCCCCATTAACCGCTGAAATATTGTGGGGAAAAGAAAGCTCGGAAGAGGTGGCTGGAACAAGGACCTAGGCTGGCAAAAACTGTGTTTTTGAACTACTGTAGGCCACAATAGGGATGTATCATGGTTTTGGTATTACGACAATTAAAACTAAGGCCCCTAACAATGTTGTAACAAGAACGGAGGAAAAGACCCCTGAAATCCCAAACACCAAGTTCCTGCAGCCCGCCGAAACTCTCCCCGGAAAACAGCTTCTGGGGGCCGGGGCCAAAACACCGGGTCACAGATGCCTTCACCGGCAAGTTGCCTGTCTGACATAACCCTTTCAGAAAACTTATAGACGGTTTAGGGTTTAAGGGTTTAGGGTTATAGGACATTCATACAACCCCTGTAGAAGCCCATATAAACCTTGTACGTAACACCCTGGGCTGTGGAAAGCTTATAGAGCACCTGCAAAATCCTTGTAGCTCTCACAGAGCCCATATACAAAACTTATTGTAGAGGCCCTTGTCTCCTACACCCTGGACCTCGAAGTAAACTGATCGAACCTTTCAGGCAAGCAGGTGCTCCTTTGGGGGTCTTATTTATACTTATACGCTTGATAAGGTCGTTTCTTCAAGATTCTCTTGAACTTCATAAGCTCGCTAGGTTTCTATAAGGCTTTCACGGTGCACAAGGTTCTATGGGGGGTGTGTAGGGCTTTCGGCGTTTGGGGTCGGGGTCTGGCACTTTAGAGTCGGCGTTCACAGACAAGACCAGCACTACGACCTCCGCCACCACATCACCAAAAGCAACTGACCGGCACCAGCACCGGTACCAGCAACAGCAAGGCCGCCTCCACCAACCACCACCACCACCACCACCGCCGCCACCAATAGCAATAACAACTAACAACAACAACGACCGACAACGACAACAACGACAACAACGACAACGGCAACAACTACAACGACAACTACAACTGCAACTACAACGACTTCAACAACAACTACAACTACAACAACCACGCTCCGACATGACGTAAACGTGCGCGTAAATTACAGCACATCAGGTAAACTATATAGGGTTGCAGGGTTCAGCGTTTCGGGTATAATAGGGTTCGGCCAGGTTTAGGTAGGGTATAACAGCCGTATAGCAATAGCAGTAGTAAAGAGTAACTTCTAGACCGGTAAAGATTACAACCCCGTGAGCGCAAGCCCAGAACAACAACAGAGTACAGCAGTACAAACCCCTATAGTGGCTCCAACAAGAGGCAAACGCGCAAAATGGTAATGTAAGGCGCATATACAATAAGTATGACGGAATTATCCCCCCCCCCCCACACCCCCTGCCCAGACCGACCCACCTCCTCCGCACGTACAGTATCCCGTGTGCTTACGTATATATGTCTATATGTGTCTGTGAACGTGATGGCGAAGAAATGCGATGGCAAGGAAACGCGAAAGAGAGAACGAATGAGGTCTTTCCAACGACGTGGTTTGGACTTGCTAACTCTTATAGCGTCGAAGCACGGCGGCCCTGCTGGGACGCTGGCTTCGAGNCCCCCCCCCCCCCTCCCCTCTGCCCAAGCGAATGAGGTCTTTCCAACGAAGTTCAATGACGGAACTATCCCCCCGACCGCCCCACCGCCCCTGCCCAGACCCACCAAACACCGTAAATTACGATGTGTTCACCAACCGAAGGCAAGAAAACGCTGCAAATGCCGAGGATTCCGGACGTCGCAAAAATCAAGAATTGCAGACACACGAAATACCGACGGCACCGATGCGAAAGGCACTTCGAGTGTAGGAAATGCTGTAAAAACCGATGCAAACGGCATGTCGGTTTTGCGCGTTTACGTCATGTCGGAGCCAACAACAACAACCACCACAACCACAACCGCACCGCAAGCAGAGCCGCAAACCATGATCTTCATCAGCAACAGCAGTTGAATCAGAAGCAGCAGCAGTAGCAGCAGCAGCAGCAGCGGCAGCAACAGCAGCAGCACGACCACGATCATGAACAAGCATTACGCGAAACACATAGAACCACAACAATAAAACTATGCCAACACCATTCAATGAAAATGCATGGGCTCCATGCACACCAACAGCGGGCAGAGCAGAAGGACGAGGAACAGCTGTTGCACCAGGATCGAAAACAAATGCAACATCACAGCAACGACACATTAAATGCATTTGTAGAAAACACATAACGGCAACCTAGCCACCCTCATCCGACGAAGCATCATGACCAACAGTCATGTCAGAATCCGAGCAGTGACAAGCGAGGTCCCAAAAGTTGACACACAGCTCGAAATGCTGAAGCGAACCACTAAATCGTTCCCTTCCACTCCGTTTCAACCCCCGCAGGAATATCCACCTCAAACCCGAGACCCCAAACCGTAAACTCAATACCCATCTGGCTGCCTGGTATTAAGACTACAGCGACAGCACTGCTTAAGAAATCAATGGTTGATATATTGAACTATCCAGCTGTCGCATAAAAAGAAGAGCAAAAGTGACACAATGAAACACATAAATCGAGCGTACCCTGACCTCGACGTGTGTGATTTCTTGGTTTGCACTTCCTGTGCTTTGTTCGCTTGGTTTTTTCGCTCCAATAAAGCTGTATTCAGAAACTGAGGGGCTGGATCTGGTATTTCAAGGGTGACGCATGGACAAACACCCAGAGGGATCGAGCAGCCACCTTTGCCAACTGAGGCATGCGATTGCCACGGAGGTATGGGCTTGATTAGGACTTAATTACAGCTTTGTAAGGGCTCTATAGGCTCTATTAGATTATCGAGGCTTTGAAAGTGAATCCTGGGCTTTATAAGGTTTGTCAAAAGAAACTCCAAACCCCCAAATTAAGATGCTGACGGCCTCGATTTCGTAAGAAACTGCAGGGCTCAATTTCTTAATTTGGGGCGTTCTGAGCGTGCCTATCAAGAGCTGAATGAGGGCTTGCTTAGGGCTGACGACCGGACCTATAAGGCCTCTGAAGCTAATTAACGGTTGAATAAGGCTGGTAAGGGTTTGTATAAGAAAAACGAAACTAGCAAATTCAGAAATTGAGGGGATCGATTTCTTCAGTTCTTGATTTGAGAGGCTCATATTCTGAATTTGAGAAGGTTCCGGTTTTGCTGATGTCGGAACCCGTTCAAACTAAGCTGGGTCACCCTCAAATCTGGAAAGGCTTGTTGTAATGAAAATGCGATTGAAACTTAACAAACCGATGGTGCCTCAAAGGAAAATGAAAAAAAATGACAGCTTCTCAAGCAGTGCTGTCACTGGAGTAGTAGGAGTAGCACAAACAGCAGCAGTAGCAGAAGCAATCGTGGTGTAGTCACAGCACTTAAGAAGCCAGGGCAGTGCAGCCACCTTTAGTGGGTTTCATGCGGGCGGCTTGGGGCTTCGGGGTACAAGCGTGCCTGTGTGGGTAACCTCTTCACAAAATCCCTACAGAAGTGACCCTAAGCAAACCTATCAAACCTTGCAAGACGCTTCACAAACCATAGTAAATCTGAAAAAACACCAAAATATTCTTACCCCGAAACCTTGAACCCTTATCGAACCACTCAACGAACCCTGAACAGAAAGCCCAAACCCTACCTAGACGGCGCAGCGGCTGGAGAACGGCTGCCATTGCGAGGCCGAGCTTTTCGGTTTGTCGAGAGCAACAGCGCTTCCTTGAGCAACAAGAAGGCAAAAGGCGCTCCGAATTCAGAGCACCAGGGTTCAGGGTTCGGCTGTAGAGGGGTTTTATGGGTTCTGAAGGGTTTCATAATGGCTTTAGAGGGTTGCTGCATGTTGTCTTTGTTTAGGGCGTTGCGTTGTCTCAGATATTTCTTGGGTTTACAGGCCACTGGAGTTAGGGGTCAAGGAATCTCATGGAGGACAGGGATTCGGGGTGGAAAGGGTGCTAAAGGGGCTTGCAAGGTTGCATCACGGATTAGGGGTTACAGCAGGACTTGTTTCATAGTCTGAGTCTTCCCCGACCAGTGCTGCCAGTGACAACTAAAATCTGGTTGTCGAGCTCCATGGCCCAGCAAAGCCTGGCCCTAAGCTGTCAATTGTGGTGGACTACATATTAAGCTACCCTAAACCCTACAATGAAGTTGGCCAGTCTCCCAATAGTCACGCACACAATATATACACTCACAAAAATCCTACGGAGCCCTCCAGGCCCCAAGTGAAAACCCTGCTGCTTCGTATCAACCTTCATAAGACCCTTGTATAAACTTATCAACCTAGAAAGCTCCTTCAATTCCCTGCTTCATATACATCTAAAACGAACCACCTACTCAGCTACTAGTTAAGAAGTCCGACGCTTCCTAAACCCCTAAACCCCAAACACGCCACCAGACTCTGAACCATGCTCGCTTTAGGGACGTTTCGGTTTTAGGGGTAGTTCCGGTACTGAGTCCAAAGCTGAACAGAACCTATCCGCACAAGGGGCAAAGCTTCCGCCTGAAAGCTGCCTTTCCAGAAGTCCTTTCTGCGCGCGGCGAATTCCCCCCATCCGGTTCCCGGAGAGCCCCAGACCCCTTAATTACGGAACGTGCCTTCAGCCTTGCCTGGCTTTACAAAGCAATACCAGGAAGCTTGATTGATTAAGGGGCACCGGGCGCTCTGGGTTCGGACCGCCACTTTGGTAAGCCCCTCTCAGCCGCATGCCTGGCCGGAGAGAGACAGTGAGAGACAGTGAGAGACAGACAGAGAGAGAGAGAGAGGGAGAGAGAGAGAGAGAGAGAGAGAAAGAGAGAGAGAGAGAGAGAGGGAGAGGGAGAGGGAGAGGGAGAGCGAGAGCGAGAGGGAGAGCGAG
>BGNK01001007.1:151850-179299 GCA_003297005.1 Symbiodinium sp. clade A Y106
GTAAACAAGCATCTGCCACGACCGTCAGGGCGCGGGTCAGATTCCCAGACTGCAGTGAGCATTACCAAAGCTTGCTCAACCATCGTGCGAATCTGTGCCTTCTGAGCCACCAGGTTGATGCCAAGCCGATCCTGTAACGACATGCGCAGGGCCTTTAAAGAGATACCACTACCGAAATGGCTACTCATCGCCGCAACTGCAGTGTTCACATCCTCCTGTAGCAGGCCACTGGCGCCCTCGAGCTGCTCTTGAAGTGGCCATTTCCCTTGACACTTGGCGAACTCCATTCCCCGAAGGGCTAAAGCACGGAGTTCTGGGGGCTTCGCTATCCTCGCTGATGAGGTATTCGAGCCCCTCAGGATAAACACCATGAGTCGCATACCGTGCCAGCCCGAAAGCCTCCAAACCCGAAACCCTAGGGGTTTAGGATTTCGGGTTTATGGCTGGGGTTTAGGGTTTGAGCTTTGGGGGTTTGGGGTTTAGGATTTGGGGTTCGGGATCAGCGGACTCCGTAAGCATGCAAGGTGATACATAGCTAGAGTTACGCTTCCACCCCGATTACAGCAAATACAATTACAGTAAACCCCAAAAAGTTGGAAGTCGGATTAAGGACAAATAGTGCTGGGATTCCCTATACATTACTCTTAAGGATTGAGGCTATTGGGCTTCCAACTTTCGGGCTTCTACTGTATATACAACCAAATGTTTAACTTTGCAGAAAGATTCGGGTTTATCATAGGGACCCTTAGGGGGGTAGGGGGGAGGGGTAGGGGACTATACTTCCTTAAATAAGCCTAATGAGGTCCTTATTATGTGCATTAAGGCCCCCTACCCCCCCACCCCCTACGCCCCTAAGGGTTTGTATGGGTTTACGCTGCAGCCATGCCAAGCAGCTGTCTTGTGACTCGGGCGACGGTGTGGCTGGTGGTGAATCTTGGCTGGACACCGCTGCACATCCCTTTCCCTACTAAGAACCAGACAGAGTATCTCTGTCTGTCTCTCTCTCTCTCTCTCGCCCTTTTGCCCTCTCCCTATACCCGGCTTACCCAGGGTCTGTCTCCAGGTCTCCACCACAGGCCACTGCACACGCAGCAGAGCTAGTTCATTGCTTGGGTTGGACTCAGGCTACGGTGAATACAAGGGTCTGAACAAGTAGCGATAGTCACCTACATAAGTAAGTACACTGCAACATACCCCCCCTCAACTCCCAAACCCTAAACCCGAAACCCTAAACCCTCAACTCCAAACCCTAAGCACACAGTGTTCTAGGAGTTGCCGGAGGCTGACGGGAGGTAGGAAGTAGCACCGTAATTACAGCAATAATGCTGTAAGTACCTGGGCCTGTCAAACGTACAACTATCGTTGCCCTACTTTTCGCCAGACTCTGCCATAGCTACTATCCAAAAGCCATTTGCTAATGCCTGAGGTGCCAGCCTTAGCAGCCACATCGACTTTGAAGAATTGGTCTGGAGTCTTCTGGAGTGTCATAGGGACCCTTAAGGGGGGTCGGAGGGAGGGGACTATACTTCCCCCCTAAGGGTCCCTATGATAGTGTGAAGGTTCCTGTTTCGGCAATTCCTGGGAACCCCCAAAGCAGCAAACCCTACCCCAAACCCAACAGCCGGAAATCCTAAACTCTAAAACCCTAAGCTCGATATACATCCACAAACTATAAACCCTCTGGGCTGCGAAACCCATGCAAAATCGAAAGTCACTTGCTCGGTCCTTCCAATGCTTCGGGATTTCATATCATAACTCGTCGTCTCAAACAGTCAATGTAGGGTTTAGGGGTTTAAGTTCCGGGTTTAGGGTTTGGGGCTCAGTTCTTCAAAAGGCTTTCTGGGCCTGAACGTTTGCCATTGCCGGAATTTCGATGGCATGAAGAGGTCCCCCCCCCCCCGCGATAGGGGGACCTTTATGTACTATGTGACGCCGCTTCCCCTCTAGGCCTGCACAGCTACAGCCAGTACTGTGTGATCTCTCGTCACAACAGAAGTGAGACTAATAACTACTGCTACTGTTGCAAAAAAAATCATTTTTCAAAACCCTAAACCCAAAACTTAGTGTCCAAGAAGCCTGGGTAAGTAGTGGAAGCATTCTTGATGGCCTTGGCCGGAATGCCTGCGCCTTGGTTTCAGGGCTTAGACCTCTTAAAGGAACCCTTTTTCGGGGTTTCTTTAAGTAAGGGTTCCTTTTAAGGCATCTTTACGGATTCCTTTAAAGGGTTCGAAGAAAGCCCAAGGTTTCGGGTTCAGGGTAACTACGGCCCCACAAAAGCAAAGAAGCAACAAGTAGGATAGGGATCTCCCACAATAATCCGCTTATAATGAGGCCCAATAAGGTAGGGATATCCCTACCAAAATGCTTATGCTTTTGTGCTTTTTGGGGTCTTTTTTAACAGTTTCGGGTTCAAGGCTTAGAGCTTAAGGCCTCCACGGCCTGGTGATTGATGGTTTAGGGTTTAGGGGTTTAGGGTTTAGGGTTTAGGGGTTGAGGGTTTAGGGGTTTAGGGTTTAGGGTTTAGGGGTTTAGGGGTTTAGGGTTTAGGGGTTTAGGGTTTAGGGTTTAGGGGTTTAGGGTTTAGGGTTTCAAAAAAACTGAGCAATGTAGGAACGCGATTAAGACACCTTGATGGGCCTTTCTTAGGGCTCCTTATATGAATCCTACTATTTTGGGTTTATAGGCCCAGGGTTTCTTAATCAGGTTCCTACATTAACCCATGAATATACCTAACTAGTATGTAAGGACACCTGACAAGGCGCGCCTAATTCCAAAAAGACCCCCGTTTTCAAGGGAATCGCAGCGTGGCGCGTAGGAAACGGTCGCTTGGGCCACGGAGAGCAGTCAGGTTACAGGTCGTGGTCTTGAGGCTCGTGCACGGGTGGCCCTAGCCATAAAACGGGCCTTAGTTCACAATTAGAATAGGATTTCAGGGAGTATTGTACTATACTTGGAGGATCATGGGACTTAGTAAGTAAGGTTATAAGTACCCTAATTGGGGTTATAAGTATAGTTACCCTAATTATAACCCTAGTTACTAAGTCCCATGATCCTTTAAGTAACGATAATTCAACATCGCCGGAAACCCTATTCTATCCAAAAAGGGCCCCCCAGTCCCTATATTGTGACGTACCCCAAAATCCCACTTTAACTGTTAACGCCCCAAAAGCGCGGTGCTCAATCAAGGGTTCACGTGCTCACCCCAAACTAGTTATAGAGTGTCCTGGCCCAAGCGACGCGTATCTTCCACTTCGGACGGGATTATATGAGGCCACAAGGCCAACTTCTCCCGGGTGCGCTTGCTCAAGTCAGCTTTGGGTGCTCGTCTTTCTTAAACCCTATAACCCCAAACTATGAACCCTTCATCTTGACCCCGGTTCCCCAATAGCCTCCCTAACACTGGGGGTAGCCTGCTTCCTATTCTCCAGAGTCAGCTTTACAGGGAAGACTCAGGTTAGGGTTTAGGGCTTGAGGGCTTGCGTGTAAAAAGCACGAAACAGCACAAGGCTACCCCTGGTGGCTTTAAACACAAGCTCTCATGCCACGCGCCCAAACCGTAGTAAACAATGCCGGGCAACGTCTTACCGGCTCGGACTTTCCAACACCGTGGGATCCAGCACCATGCGAATCATCTGCCATCCTCCTGGGGGCAATCGCAGGTAGAGTTAGAAAGTTAATGGTGAGCTTGTTCAGAGTTTAGGGTTTTAGGGCTTAGGGTCTACAGCTTTATGTCACTGTACTTGAAAATGGAGCAGACCTGGTATTTAGACACGAAGACCCTCCAGAAATCCAAGTTTCACTTTGGGGATTGGCAACTAGCAAGCATTCTCTGTGGGGGTTCTGGAAATCACCGCATGTTAGGGAGTCACTCTTGAGAGAGTGACGCACACTTCTGGGAATCCCAGAGGTCCCGAAAGCAAGACCAAATCAGTCCCCTTTGATCATGCCCCGCAAATCCTAAACCCCTATAAGCCACTGTAGCCCCTTAACAAAACCCTGGTAAGAAGTCCCAGCCCCCAACCCCACATGCCAACAGCTGAACCTGAACAGCCAGCAAACGGAGTACAGTAATGTAGGGGCCTTAAAAATTGAAATTGGGTTTTGGTGTACAGTGTACTACAACTATAATCAGAAACTCTAAGGAATAGTGTACTATTGGTAAGTAGTATTTACGACCTACAACCACACGATTCCGACACCTGGAACCCTCCGGACACCGTAAGCCCCGTAATTAAATCACAAACCCTCTCAAACCACTGAATCCACACCCCCTGAACCCTAAATCCCTTGACCCCTACACCCCCTCTAAATCCGACAAAAAAATTCCCTAAACACATAAACCCCAAAACCCTAAACCATGAAACTTAACCCTTATATTAATATATTACTCCCCTGAGCCCTTGTCTCTGAATCATAAAGCGCCAATTAAAACCCTCAAGCCCTCAACTCATAAAGCCCCACGCCCTAAACCCTAACGCCTAAACACCGACCCTTGAACAAACCCCTAGGCACCCCTAGCACCCACAACCTCAAACATCCAACCTCACTACAGTAGCCCTTAACTTTAAACCCTAACTAATAACATTGGTTTCAGCCCTTTAATGGAACCCTTATGGTAACTCTTAGAGGAACCCCGCAACAAGCCTACTAGCCCTTAACAAATCCCGTTTAAGGATATCTTTGAAACGCACCTTAAAGGCCTAAAGCCCCGAACCGTTACACCCCGACAGTTATCGTATTCAAGTCATGGTCCTTCAAGAATCCCTTTTGAAGAAACCCTTCTAGAACCCTAGAACCCTTTTAAAAGAATGCCGGCATAATGCCGGTGACCCCCGAAAGACGCCAGGGGCTCATGAGATCGAAAGAGCCAAGGCGTGAAGGAGTCGCCGAAGCCGGTCGCCTCGCTTGCACTTTAGGAGAGTGTATAAGGCGTAGGGGTTTAAGGTTTAGGGGATTAGGGTTAAGGGGTTAGGGGTTTGGGGTTAAGGGGCTTAGGGTCTAGGGGTTCATAGGGTTTAAGGTTTAGGGTGTAGGTTTACGGGTTTGGGGTTTAGGGCTCCCTTTTAGTTTTGAGGCTTCAACGATTGTTGGCTCCGGTGGGCTTCTTTTTAGTTTTTGTTTGTTTAATGGGCTTGAGGTTTCGGGTCTATAGGGTTTAGGGGGTAATATATATATATATATACAGTATATACATGCACGCATAGAGAGGGAGACTTTGTTTGAGGGCTTAGCGGGTTACTTTGCACAGATCTATAAGGGTTCCTGTCAAGGTTTAAGGTGTCGAGTAGGGGTTTAGGTGCTTAGGGATTTTGTGTCGAGAGGTTGGGGCTGCAGAAGGACCTGTAGGTTTAGCTACCTTACTTGTAAATCTATGTACAAAGTTCCTTGAGCTTCAAGGAAAGCCAATAAAGCATGATGCAGAAGCATGATACAACCCTATGAAGCCCCAAAAAGTTATAGAACCCTTGTCAAGCCATTCTTAGCCCGTCACAACACCCTAATGTAGGGGCCTTAATAATTAGAATAGGGTTTTGGGGCCATTATACTATAATCATAATAAGGTCACCCAAAAATGGTACAGGTAATTATTTAGACCCCTATAGTAGGTGGAGCTCTGGTTTGTTGTCCTCTGAACTTCCGGCGTTTCAGATTTTTTACAACGTGCTTTTATGGACTTACGCAGCTTGTAACCATGGCTTTGAGAAGGCTTGCTCGGTTCTGTCGGTTGGGGCTCTTGGACGTGTGGCGTTTAGGGGTAGGGTTGCAAGGACTTGCAACCTCAGTTAGCTAACTCTTCATTGTACTATGATCCTTGATCGTCGAAGTCGCAACAGGTTTGGCACGGACTGTTAAGGTTCGGGGCTTAGGGCTCTCAGACGGTTGGTTTGGGCTTGAGTTTCGGGGGTCCTCTAAGCATTTTTGGGGGAGTTCAGGGCCAGTTCAGGATTTCGGATGTAGGTCTTGCGAGGGTGCTCAAGGCCTCGGGTGTAGGGTGCGAGCTCTGCTTGAAGAGTGTGCTCAGCTATAGGCAGCGCATTCTGCCTGCAACTGCCGGTAACTCCATCTAACGGACATAAAGGACTAACCCTTAACTACTGATTCCCCCGATCCTGCAAATATCTGTATAGACAACCTGTCGCAGGGCTTGCTCTCATAGTTTAAAGGGAGGTCTTGTAGTCTGCTAGTTCAGAGAGGTCAGGGGTTGGCACCCGGGGACATTATTCCTAAGTATACCTAAACCCGTGACAAGACCACATCGGCCTCTTAAAGTGCAGTGCCAGGGGTTACAACTAACCGACTATCTTATCAGACTCTTGTTTTGCTACGGCTTTAGGGAGTGTAGAGTGCGGGGTACGGGAACTCACGCAGCCCCCAATCAGGGCTCAAGTTTAGGGTTGCCGAAGCCAAGACTCTGCATCCCCGCCTCCCCCGAGCCTGAAACAGCAGGATACTTCATATCTATATACAAGGGCTTCCCCCAAAATAGGAACCGGAGCATTTTAGCAATCTCATATGCAGGCCTCAGACAAAATTCCGGGAAACCTCAACTCTGATCCTAACCCTAAACCCTTAACCACCGTCCGAGCAGCGTGGACATGAAGGGATTCTCCACCCTCCTCAGATGGAGTCTTCGTGCTTGGGGTTAGGGTTTACGGTCTGTAAACAGCTGAACCCCAAACCCCTAAATCCTAGTGTCAGCGTGTTTACTGTGACGCCAAACCTACAACGAGGTGGACTTCAAGGATCAGGAGACTTACTTAGTGTTGTCACCCCTCATAGCCCCACTTATGGAAGAGATTCCACAAAACCCAAGACCTGTTTCAACCCCATACGGAGCCCTTGTAGAACCCTTCTCAACGTACCACCGGAAGGAACCCGTGCAAGAACTCTTACAAGAACCTGAAAAAGGAACCCCAGTCTCTTAGACTCTTAGCCGCCAAGGCCCAGTAGGCCCCTAACTCCCAAAACTCTTGGGTTCAGGGTTTCAGGTGGCATTCGGGGGTTTTGGAGGCTATAGCTTGACTGTGTCTTTGTTTAGGTTTAGGCTTTAGGGTTTGGAGGTTAGGACCACGCACACACACACACACCCGCACACACACTCACAAGAACACATGCAGGAAACAAGAACAAACAAAACCAGATGCATAAGCCGAAGGCCAGCACGCGAAGCCCACTTATTATTCCCACATACTATGTACCTAGCTCGATGATCATTATATTCTTTATTTGTTTCACTTACACAGGCCATATGGCTACATTGTATGTAAAGCCCCATCACAAAATGCTTTCTCCCCCTGCACAACATGAAGTCAGCATGATCTTCGCCAAGTGACAAGGACCCGGGACCCATGAATGGATTGTCTTCGAAGGAGCCAAGGCGACTTTCTCTGCCTGTGGCAAACCTTGGACTCTGCTGGCTTGGTGCACATTCCTTGACAAATAACACATCTCCCCCCAGCCCCATTATCCGTAAGGTTCGTCTTATGTGTCCCTATGGTTTCCCTTCAAGCCCTGAAGCCTAAACCCCAAACCCTAGTTGAAGAGCACTACTTGGAGGTCATGGGTACTTAGAAGTGGGGTTATAAGTCTGGTAGCCATAATTAACACCCACAAAGGGGAACTCATAACCCCACTTGTAACTGCCCTAAAACCCTATAATCCCTAAACCTTACAGATCCCTTAAAGAAACCCTAAACCCCTTGAACCTTCCACTTATAACTACCCTAAAACTCTAATTCCCCAGAAGAACCCGTAGAAGAACCCTGAACCCCTATAACCCCACTTAGAACTACTCCCCCCCATGAACCTCCAAGTAGGGAGATCACAAACCCCTAAACAACTAAACCCAAAAGACACGGTTTAGGGTTTAGGGGTTTAGGGTTTAGGGTTTAGGTTTTAGTAAACCCTGAAGGCCTCAAACCCAAAAGGCCCCAGTTGAAGAGCACTAGGGAGCTCAGAGGAGTAATGTTTCATGCGCTCGTCTAGGGTTCAGCTGGGGGAGCCTCCAACTTCGAAGCGAAGGGAGCTGATAGTCAGTTGTTGGGTTTAGGGTTTAGGGTTTAAGGTTTAGGGTTTAGGGTTTAGGGCTTAGGGGTTTAGGGGTTTAGGGGTTTAGGGTCTAGGGTTTAGGGTCTAGTTTAGGGTTTAGGGGTTTAGGGTTTAGGGGTTTTAACATCCACCATATGCTTTTTTTTCAAGGGTTTAGGTTTGGGGACGGCCAGAGCTACAGCAACTACTGCCAAAGCGAACTCTAGCAGCAATTGTGGTACTTGTAACCCTGCTTATGACCACCCGCAAGTTTTAGTTTGGGGGCTCCGGAGATTAGCAATCTATACAATTTTGGGGGCTCCTTATTATAGTATAATGGGCCCCCAAACCCCATTCTAATTATTAAGGCCCCTACACTCTACACCCTAAACCCCTAGACCCTAAACCCTACTGCTCCGGGCCTCCATGGCTCGCATGGTTCATGCAGTTCTTGTGTCGTTTAGGGCTTAGGGCTTAGGGTTTAGGGTTTAGGGTTTAGGACTTAGGGTTTAGGGTTTTAGGGTTTAGGGTTTAGGGCTTAGGGTTTAGGGTTTAGGGCTTAGGGTTTAGGGTGCAGAGCTTAGCTTCCAAGGGGACAGATTCCACATGCGTGTGTTGCCTGCACGCATGTTGGCATTCAAGGCTTCATATGCATACATCTTGCATGTGTATATATATATACACATATAATATGTATATGTGTGTGTGTATGCATGTATGTATGCATGTATGAATATGTATGTATGTATATATATATATGTATATATGTATGTATGTATGTATGTACAAGCATATCATATGCGCAAACACACATGTACATATTTCTGTATACATACATATGCCTGCACATATGCACATAGATATACATGGAAACCCTTTGACACAGGTATTCGGATACTGCCAGAAATGCTGTGCTTGCGAGCATGATAGGCTGCTGCTACCCAAAACACCCGCAACCATGACGACAAACAGCAAGCCCGTTGCAAAGCCCTAACAGACACTCATGAACCACTATAAAGACTTTAAGAAAGCCTTTCAAGACAAGGCCAAAACTCTGATAATGCCCTTATCAAACTTGTATCACGCCAACGTTCGACAGCAGTCAACTCAGAGCCTTACAGCACCCTGCAAAAACTCGCCACAACACCCCAGCAGTAAAAACCCGGACGTGGTCGTTTTCAAACACGCACAATCCCGCCCAGGCAGACCCGAAATAGAAACATCGCGATTAATGGCACCCGGAACAAGATCCCGCTACTTGCTTTGGGGATATGTGCAAAGTATCCTTGCAATCTATGTTGATTCACGCCGTATGTTTGGCCTTGTAGCTGACCGCGGTACACTTAGAGCGAGAACTCATTACAAGCAGCCCCCGGACACCATAAAGCCCTAAACAATCCCAAAATACAAATTTCAAGAACAAGACCGTCAAACAGTTTCATTTCTATGAGGCTATACGCCCTGAAACCGAACAATAAGATAAAAATAGTTACTACAGGTGCACAACTGCCCGACTAAAATCACTGAAACCGCATAAGTACGCAGAAACAGCTCATTCAACAACAAATCGAAACTTCCTAAACAAACATTGCCTAATGTAAGAAACCTCTAATTATGCTAAAGCCCTACAACAAGACCGCTTAAGCCCTTAAGTTGCAACCCGGGGCACACCCCCTAAACCCTGGCAAACCCTAAACCACTACTCCCTAAACCCTAAACCCTAATTCCTAACCTCTTACCCCTAAACCCTAAGCCCGGAACCCTGGCCCCGAACCCCTATGCCCAAACCTTAGCCCCGCAATTGCTGTAGTCTAGGTGGGGCTTTTAAGACCTGTAAATAAGATCCTCTTAAGCCCAATAAGGGAAAATATAAAATGTCCCAAAGCCCCACCTAGTAGTTATTTTATATAGCTTTAAGTACCACAACACCAATTAGGATCCCTCTTAGGGTACTTATACCTCCACTTGCAGCCCAAAGCTTTAGCCCGGAACCTCTGAATCACAAAGCTCTCGACTCTAAACCCCCAAACCCACAGTTGCAGCCCAGGGCACACCGCCCTAAACCCTAAACCAGCAATGCCCATATAGAGCCCTTCAAAGGAATCCTTATATCCCCGTAGCCCCGCATTTGCAGCCCAGGGCACAACCCCTAAATCATGAATCCCTAAACCCTAACCCTTTTCCCCTAAACCCTAAATTCCAAACCGTAGCTCCGAACCCCTAAATCCCAAAACCCTAAACCCAAAACCCAAAACCCTAAACCCCTAAACCCCTAAACCCTAAACCCTAAATCCCAAAACCCTAAACCCGCAATCAATTGCAGCCCAGGGCACACCGACCTTCGTCTGTCTTTAAACTTCGAAGGCGCAGTGGGGAAGTGCGAGGCAGAGGCGATCGCCTGACCCAACGTCCTCGGAAAGGGTTTATAGGGGCCTGTTAAAGGTGTGTAAATGTTAAAGGTGTGGAAATGTGTATATATATATATACATATATATATATACACATGCTGATTTTTCATATATATATATATAAACGTAACTATATACATAGACAACGATATACATATATGTATGTACGTATGTATGCATATACAGATACCTGCATGCAAGCATACATGCATACATATGTGCATATGCATGGTGTTCCTAGTGTGTGTTTCTTTGACAGGGTGCTTACAGGGCCTTTATACATATATATATATATACCTACACATATGCACATATATATATATATATGTATATAGAATATACATGTTTTTTGGAAGAGCAGTTTTTCGTTTTGTAAGGTTTCAAAGGTCGTTCTAGAGCGTTTGTAGGGTTTCTTCGAGTTGGGGCTTGCTGTAAGGGTTAGTGCAAGGTTTTGGGGTTTGGAATGACGGACTGGGGTTGAAGCCTCTCAGACCTGACGCTTGGGCACTTGGAGGATCAAGGGACTTTCCAAGCTACGAACAACTTGTGTAAAATTTTCTTACTTGCAACCGGATTGGTTTTGGGGTCCTGTTCGGTGGCAAGGCCAGGATGGCGAAACTAGTGGAACTTGATGCATCGACAGGCTTGTCTAAGTGCAGAACCATTGTTGCAATGTGTGGGGGTGTTTTCTTGCAAGCAACCATCCAGGATAAAGGCCCTGTTTCTCTCGTGTGCACTGTTATGACGGTCCTGCCTCGGGGGGAACCCACTCCATCATGCACGTTGCTCGGGTGCGAGCACGCATGCTCTGTGTATATGACAATATCCATCGTTCCGGCGTTGACCTTGAAGTCGGCACTGTCTTGGCAAAACATCTCGCACCACGGGAAATTGTACAAAAGAGTTCGGGCAGTTAGGACATGCTGTGGACGCCATGTTGGCCTCGGACACCTTACCACCGTTTCGGCATCCCCAACTTACGGTCTAGGATTTGGGTTTGCGCTCTCAGGAGAGGTTTGAGCTCTAAGGATTACGGCTCGATTACGGCTCTAAGGCTTGACAGTTTGGGGCATACTTCCCTGAAATCCTTTAAACCCTGAACCTTCAAAACCCTAAACTCGTGGTCCAAAGAGTCATGTGTTCCTCTGGTCGTCCCCTCTGTCTGAGCCCAGGCGCTGTTGTAGTGCGACCTCTACGTAGTTCATGGATCGTCGCAATGCTCCTGTACGTTCGGTGCTTGAAATTGAGTGCTTTTTGAAACTTACGGAGGTGTTCAGGTCCTTTCAAACTACGGTATATATGAATGGCTTTAAGCTTTTGCAGCTTCAGCTGCCGGGGCTTGGCGGGATTGGGATTTCAGCTTTCCAGAAATGGAATCAATGTAGAGACCACAACCCCTTCGGCAATACTGATCCGGCCCTTAAAGAAAGGACGCTATCTGCCTTGCGCAGGGGGCGAAGCCCTCTCAGTTTCCATTGAAGAATATGTCAGTATCCTCTCTTCTTCGATAGCCGGGGCCCAATAAAGTTCTGACCACATATATGAAATATGTACGGCCAACAAGCTTAAAGCGCTCCTATGGGCTGCCTAAGTATACTATCTCAAAATCATATGACGAAACGATCTCGAATCCAAAAGACGTTCACAAAGTCTTGTGTGGCATCTGTAAGGGGCGCGGAAGAAACTCCACAAAACGAATTCCCAACATTTTATGCCAAGCTTAGAACCCCCGAGAACTGGACACCCAACATACCTCTAATAGAAAGGCCCATACAGTAAGACTCAGGTTTCGATGAGTTTTCTACTCCAAAAGATTTCAACGCGAGGCCTAGGAATGGTATTACTAACGCACTCGTCAGGCTTTTTTATGAACCCCATCCCTAGGACCCTAAACCCCTAAACCCCTAAACCCTAAACCCTTAAACCCTAAACCCCTAGACCCTAAACCCCTAAACCCTAAACCCTAAACCCCTAAACCCCTAAACCCCAAACCCCTAAACCCTAAACCCCTAAACCCCTAAACCCTAAACCCTAAACCCTAAACCCCTAAACCCCTAAACCCCTAACCTAAAGCCCTGAGGCGTGAAACCCTGAACCCCAGACCGCTGAACCCTAAAGCCCTGAACCCCTTCCCTAAGGGTCCATGTACCCAAATAGGGATCCTTTAAGGGATCCTTTAAGGGGAACTATAAGGATTCTATAGGGTTTAGGGATTAAGGGTCCATGTACCCAAATGGTAGAAACTTTGGCCCCAAAGTAGCTATATAGGAACTACTTTGGGGCCAAAGTATATACTGTTTGGGTACATGGAACCTTAGGGCTTACTGGTCTTCAGCAGGTTTGGGGCTTTGATTTAGGGATACAGGCCTTTAGGATTTACGAGTCCGGGTTTAGGTCCTAGGGTTTATAGAGCCGGTTCCCTTGAGGGATCCTTCAAGGGGCGAATAAAGGTTTACGGTTGCTGGACTACTTAGGGCATAAGGTCTTCCGGTGCAAGTTTTTGAAGGTGAGGCCGTTGCATGCAGCACTCTACACCATGCGGATGGCGGTTGCAGGAAACCCAACTCCAACTCCAGCAAACATGCACTCAAAGGGAGACAGAAAGAAAGAGAGCGAGAGAGAGAGAGAGGGAGCATAAAGACAAACAGGTGGCATCAGAGACAGAGATAGCGGTAAGGAAGCACATGAAGAAAAGAACGAAGCCGCGAAACAAGTAGGAGACAGCCAGCAGAATAAGGTTGCTTCCTTCCAAGTTTCAGAACTGAGGGCTTCATAGAACATCCATCCTGTTAGCTAGGATTAATTAAGTCTACCATCGCAGCCCCTCGCATCCTGAAACTCCGGCTTTGACCTTTCAAGATAGGGCTCCCTCCGTAATAAGTCAATGTATCACTGTGTCGGGTTCTTGAGGATTCGGGGCGCGGTATCCCAGGATCCTTGTAATCCTACAACCTAAACCTTAAACCCTAAACCCTAAACCCTACAACCTAAACCTTAAACCCTAAACAGCGTCGGTGTCAACGCCCCTGATTTTACCAACCTCCTGGGCCGGCAAAGGCTTGGTAAACCGTGAAGCCCCGATGACCGCATCCTACTGATGGGGTCGGAGGACTTAGGAAGCAGGTTTATGTAGCTCAATTCTATATACTGCTTGCAACCGCATTTCACACACGTTTCGCCCTAGTCACTCAGTACACCGCTCGATGCTTGAAGTGCACACCCAGCCCCCCAAGCCGAACTCATAGTCTGAATACATGAATAACTAGCAGTACCCTCCGCAAGGTTTCTTCTCAGCAATAAACTCTGACATCCCCCAAACCCCTACCCCGATAAAGAACATCTAGAATGTCCAAACCCTCACCCCAAACTCTTGGGTGGTTGTCAAAATTAGGCTCCCTTTTTGGGTACCCTAAATATTAGGTGCCGTACTATATTAAGGACCCAAAAAGGGACCCTAATTTTGACAACCACTCTCTTGTCATCACGGACCCTCTTACAACCACATGAAGCATTACCCATTATAAGGAATATACCATAATTCCCATAGTTTAGGGTCCTTAAGGTCCCTTAAGGTAATGCAGGATTTTGTCCATCAACCGTATTACAACCACATGACGCAAGGACAGCCTTCGGTGGCTACCAAGAGGTTCTGCTCCAAGTTCTCCTTCAAAGCAGTTTCGGTGCTTCACGAGCTTTATAAGGATTCGTAAGTTGGGTACTGCCCCCGCCCGGTAACAGTCTATATTAGGGGTCATATTAACGGCTACATATATATATATATATATATATATATATGTATGTCAATATGTCTGCACAAAAATGTGACCCAAGTGTCAAACAGTGGGGGCAGTATCCAATCTATCAGGGTGTGATCAGCGTTGTCTTAGGACGTGTTTCCTTTGATTCGGGTTTCGAACGCAGGGCTTACCTTAACCCCAAATAGCATCCCTTCTTTTGGACTTATATAAGGAAATCATAATTGGGAACCTTAACAGGAAGGTTTTATGGGGTCCAGGTATGTCTGAAGTGGACAGTTTGCAGCTCAGCTTGACTTCTTTAAGTGCGTCGGGCCCAGGGTGTAGGTTGCGAGCTCTCTCTCTCTCTCTCCCCCTCTATATGTATGTGTATGTATATACATATATATAATGTGTATATATATATATCATATATATATATATCATATATATATATATATCATATATATATATCATATATATATATATATATCATATATATATAATGTGCACACACGCATGATGCTGTTTTTTGTTTCAGGACCAAGTGGCTGAGTACCCCAGCCCACAAATGCTCAATTAAGCTTCTACTCATGACAAGGGTTGTAGACTCAAGAAAGCGAAGCCTCTACTCATGCTATGGATTGTCTATGCCCCCAAAAGTTAAGCTTCCACCTATATACTCAAACAAAATTAAGGCGCGACGTGCAAGAAGCTGGCTCCCGAGCGAACGGCGCGAGACTAGATTCGCGAATTCGCAAAACAGAGGTCAGCCACCCACCTGAAAGGATCCTTTAAAACCCACCCTAAAGGAGCCCTTAAAGGCTCCCTTGAAGCAGCCCCTCAGGGGATCCCTTAAGGGAGCCCCGAAAAGGGGCAAGAAACAGGGAGTTCCCAAAAAGACGAGGCGCTAGCGCCGACTTCAAGGCCGTGTCGCCCTGGTGGCTCTCGTCCGGAGTGTGGCCGTGGAGACCTGGGGTTTCCGAAAATAAGGGATATGACTTTAAAGGGAACCTTAAAGGGTGACTATCAGGGTACTATACGGATTCTATAAAGGGCTTAGGGTTTAGAGTTTCCGAAAATAAGGGATATGACTTTAAAGGGAACCTTAAAGGGTGACTATCAGGGTACTATACGGATTCTATAAAGGGTTTAGGGTTTAGAGTTTCCGAAAATAAGGGATGACTTTAAAGGGAACCTTAAAGGGTGACTATCAGGGTACTATACGGATTCTATAAAGGGTTTAGGGTTTAGAGTTTCCGAAAATAAGGGATGACTTTAAAGGGAACCTTAAAGGGTGACTATCAGGGTACTATACGGATTCTATAAAGGGTTTAGGGTTTAGAGTTTCCGAAAATAAGGGATGACTTTAAAGGGAACCTTAAAGGGTGACTATCAGGGTACTATACGGATTCTATAAAGGGTTTAGGGTTTAGAGTTTCCGAAAATAAGGGATGACTTTAAAGGGAACCTTAAAGGGTGACTACCAGGGTACTATACGGATTCTATAAAGGGTTTAGGGTTTAGAGTTTCCGAAAATACGGGGTGCCTTACTTTGGGGTCCTTGTCATAAGGATCTTACTATTTGGGGTACTAGATTAGGGTCCCCTATTTTCGGAAACCCCCGGTAACCTGACTCTGACACACCCCAAGCGTCCTAAGTACCTCGATGGCGAAAAACTTGCCCAAATCAACATAGTAATGCTGTTATAAAAACTCTACACTCTACTATATGATAAGTACGTAGGACCCTTCGAGTCAGCGAGGGCGGCGTGATCATCATTTGGCTCTACAAGGATTTATGAGATTTGACAGGGCTATAGAAAGCTTCAACAAGCTTTTAAGCGGTGAGGCTTTGCACGCTTGTAATCATAGGGTCTTACCGGGTCCCGGGAGGGACCCTTTAAAGGTTGTATAATGCTTTGCTGTTCGGTGCTTGCGGATCCGGGGTCTAGGATTAAGGGTCAGGGTTTTGCAGGTCTTTGTAGAAAGGGCTTGTTTCATCATAGTTTGAAAACAACAGCGAGCTGCTGCTTCTAGAGGTGAAGGCCAGCGGTTGAAGGTGTAATGATGTTGCTGTGCCGCCTCATCACAAGATTGCCCTAAACCCTAAACCCTAAACCACTAAACGTTCAGAAAGACGATACTTCGGCAACCTCAAAAAATTTAGAGCCCTGAGTCCTGACCCTCCTAACCCCTAAGCCCTAAACCCTAAATCCCAAATAAGCCTGATTCCCTCAACCCCTAGCCCTAACCCCAAACTCCTAAGCCCTTACTAAACCCCCCCCCTCCCCGTAGAGGCCTCCGTCGGTGCTGTCCTTCGAAGGCAAACTCAGCGGCTGCGGCGGCTTGCGGCTCATCGTCTTTCGCAGATCCGCCTGTGAAGGTTTAGGGCTTAGGGCCGTTTAGGGTTTGGGGTTTACGGTTTCGGGTTCAGGGTTTTGAAGGAGAGGGCAGGTTTTGGGCAGGATTTCGCTGTTTCTTTCGGGTTCCTTTAAGGGGCTCCGGAAAGTTGAGCATATTATGGTGTAATTCAGGGTTGAAGCTTCAGGCGGTTTAGGGTTTAGGGGTTTAGGGTCTTTCGATTTTTTTTGGAAATGGACTTACTGCTGGATTCGTGGACTCTTGGGCAGTTGGAGGTCTGTCCGTAGTTTTGGGGAGTTTAAGACTTTTGTGGGTTGGTGCCTACTGGAGGCTCTCGGATATTTTTAGCTTTGGGGGGGGGGGTCAAGTCACGGTTTAGGGGTTTAGGGGTTTACCTATAATTAGGCTTATACCCTACCCTTTTCTAGGGTATCTACTTTTCTATACAACAGATCCTAACCATAAAACTAGGTATCCAAAAAAAGGGGTAGGGTATGAGCCTCTAGGTAGGGTTTAGCCCTAAACCCTAAACCGTTTTAGCTGGCGTTTTAGCTGGCGTTGAGGAAACTTTGGGGTTCTGGGCTTGGTGAATGCTGACCCTAAATCCGAAAAGAGCCCCTATGAACACTGAACCCTGAACCCGAAACCCTCTCCCAAACCCTAAACCCCTAAAGCCCTAAACACCCTCTATCCCCGAATTTTAGGGGTTTTAGCGTCTCCCCCAACCCTTAATCCGTAAAGCCCTGGCGCTTAAGGGGCTGGGTTTGAGGACCTCTGGAGACTGTCTGGCTTCAGCGTATAGTTTTTTTTTTTTTTTTTTGAGCCCCTTTTCTACGATCGCCGAAGGTCTCTTGAGGCTTCCACAGCGTATAGGTTTAGGGTTTAGGGTTTGAGTTTTGAAGTTTAGGGTTTAAAGCCGTTTAAGGCTTAGGGCCGTTTAGGGCTTGCGAGTTCTGGTTGGTTTGTCAGGTGTTGTGCAAAAGGGTGTTCAACTAGGTTCCCCAGTAGCCCCTTAATAATAAGGCTACCCTTTTTCCTACTATTCGGTTTTAATAAGGGAACCCAAAAAGAAAAAGGGTAAAAGGGTACTACTGGGGAACCTAGTCAAGGTTCTGAGAGGGCCCCTTCGGCCCCTAGTACAGTTTCAGGTGGTCTATCATTCTATATGGGTGGTTGTCAAAATTATGGTCCCTTTTTGGGTCCCTATTATAATGCGGCACCCATTATTTAGGGTACCCAAAAAGGGACCCTAATTTTGACAACCACCCATATGTCAAGATTCAAGCCCCAAACTATTCCCAAGGCCAAGTGCCTGACGTTTACAACCCGAGGTCCCAATAACCTACAGTCCTAAGTTCCAAGCCAGCGTAGAAACTCTGTAAACCTCCTGTGAAGCTGCTATAAAGACCCTTCTCGAACCTCTGCTGAAAAGATAACGGTCTTAGTAAACGGGGTCCTCCGAAGTTTTATGGAACAGGGTTTAGCAGGCAGGGCTATAAGTAAGGTGAAAACTGATAAATGCTTCGCAGCCCTCATTGAAGTAGGTACGTGCAACTTATAACCTCACCTGCAAAGCGAGCAATGGAGCCGTTCAAGCAACCACTACAAAGGCCCCACCGACATCCTACACTTCCTTAAACCTATGCAAACCTTACATAGAGATCTTACAAGCCCTAAAACCAAAAGCCCCAAAAACCCTAAACCCTAAAAAATCCTAAACCCCTAAACCCTAAAAAACTCTAAACCCAAAAGCCCCCAACAACCCTAAAACCGTCAGCTCACGCAAGCACCAGCCTGGAAAGAAGCCTGTGGCTGCTCTGGCCCCTGCGGCAGCACGTCGAAGAGATCATGGGGGTGGGTGCGGGGAGGGGGGGGGGGGCTTTCTGCTTCTTTAATGGTTCCCTTGGGGCTCCTACTGGGCTTTTTGAGTAACCAGGGAGAAAAAAGTATACACTTGTGTTTCATAATGGTTCCTTTAAGAAACAAAGTATTAAAGTATGGCACTCCAAAGCCCAGTCTATAGGCCCTAAACCCTAACCCTACACGGTTTAGGGTTCAGGGTTCTATGGGGGTTGCGGAGTTTCAAGCGCTCCGGGTTCCGCAAGGGCTCTCTCAAGGCTTCCGGAAGAGCCGATTCTGTCTATGAGGGTTTACGATTTGGGAGTTTCCGCAAATAGGGGACCCCAATACAGTACCCTAAATAGTAGGATCCTTATTATAAGGATCCCAAAATAGGGTACCCCTAATTTTCGGAAACTCCCAGTTTGGGTGAAGAAGCGCAGTAGTAGGGTAAAATAAAGGGTCTATGCGGATGTTGAGCCATGGTACACTATGTATCGTTTTTTTATTGAAGGGTTGGATAGGGGCTGTTGTGAAATTTGATGATGGCTGAACCACTGAAGCGTTGATAGATGTGTATAGAGGGGCCTTAATAACTAAGTAGAATAGGGTTTTGGGGCCCACTATACTGTATTTATAAGCAGGAACCCTCCAAAATAGCCCCTATATTATGGGCTTCATAGGGCGCTGCAAAGGATCTAGTTCACGGGGCTTGGCCCTCAGCAGTATTGGTTTTGTATCTTGGTCTATAAAGGGTTCAAAGACCTTGCAGTGCTTTCGGTTTCAGGAAATTATACAGTTAAAGTGTTGGTAGCTTAAATGGCTTGTAGAGCTTGCGGGTAGGTTTTGGGTTTAGGGCTTGCGGCTTCAAAATGCCACAACAACAGCGATAAGGAGGCCATGAGAAACGGGTGCCATATCCCCAAAGCCTAAACCGTAAGCGTTAAACACCTAAAGCCTCACCGTCACCCCGTGGGCTGAAGACCAAGCCCTTACCGTCTAACTTCTGAACCCTACTTCAAGGATGAGGGATGAGGCAGCTTAGTAAGCTGTGTCGTAGAGTAACCGTTGTTATATTGGCATGCGACCTCAAGTTGCGCCATGCTTGTGAAGTGCGGCCAAAACCCTAAACGATTCAACCGTCCACTCCACCCCAAGCGGTCCTCTGCTATCTCGGGAAGATGCCGGGCAGAATCATGCCGCCTCGCTAAAGGATCAGGCGACGTAGACCGTAAACGGTACTCGATGACTCTGCCAAAGACCCAATACCCCTTAAAGAAGCAATGCACCTGAAACGGTTTAGGGCTTATTCTGAAAAATGAACAGGTATATCCTTGATTTAAGGTTAAGGGGCGGCATCGAGCGGCTCTCCAGGTACTCACTACGCTGCGCGCTAATGATAAGGTACCTTAAAACTGAACACCCGAATCCTACTTATTCACAATGAAACTCCCCGATCCTCTAAATCCATATCACGAGGACCGAGAACAAATAGATCCTCGTACCGGTCACAAGTCTTGATCATATACTCAGCAAAGATTCAACAAGCAAAATGTGTCACAAACCAGCAGATACCCGCCAACATGAGGCGGCAGCGGCACCTCAAGTTTGCCCTGTCTCTGCCAGATTGGTAGCTCGTGGAATGCAACTCGAAGCATGAGGCTATCGCTGCAAAGACATTTCCCGCTCACAAGACCGCTATGGATTTGCTTCTATGGGTGTAAGGTGTAAACGACATTGAAAACACAAAAACGATAAACTTGCAGCTGGACTGACTATTGCAAAAACCACTAGTTCTGAGCCCTCAAAGTATCCCTACAAGTAACCCTACTCCTAAACACTAAAACTAAACCCTCAAAGTATCCCTACAAGTAACCCTACATCCCCCTGCTTGTCTGCCCAGAAGCTCCAGCGGTTCCATTTGCTCTGTCGTTTGAGACATCATCCTTCAGCGCTCGGATTTTAGTGGGGTGCGGTTTAGGGTTTAGGGTACCCCCAAACCCCAAACCCCAAAATCCTAAACCCCTATACACCCTAAACTCCTAAACCCCACACCCCTAAACCCCTGAACTCTGTAGGCTTCATGGCCTACGTCTGTGCGTGCTCAAGGCACCCTTCGATGTGCACTCCCTTAATCGGTGGGGCTTATGCGCTGTATAGTATCGAAGATTGAGTAGTGAGTAATATGGACTCTAGGGTCTCGGGCTTAGGGTAAGGAAGTTTGAGAAGTTGGCAATAGTTGCCCGAAATCAGTCCCAAGTAACTAATAACTGAAACTGATTAGAAAATACCACAAAACCTCATGCTGATTGATAAGCCCTTCTATTCAGCCTAGGGGACTCTGCAACTTTTAATGTGGCTGCCCTTTTAATCCAATGGGCCTAAATAATGCTTTTTTCCTTATTCGAGCCGGCACCAAAAAAAACGTGGTCCTAATTGATGCATTTTTGTTTGGCTGTGTGGAGTTTTTCGGGGTGGTTGCTCCTGTCTGCCGATGGTCAATCTTAAAGCACCCACGACCTAAATCCCCGCCCGAACCCCGGGACCCCCCAATTCCCTTCTAACTTAATCAATAATCAAAGCCACTCAGACCCTGAGCCAGGCCCCCTAACCCGGGACCCCCAAATTCCCTTCTAACTTCCCCAAACCCCGGGACCCCCCAATTCCCTTCTAATTTAATCAAAGCCACTCAGACCCTGAGCCAGCCCCCAAACCGCGGGACCCCCCAATTCCCTGCTAACTTAATCAAAGTTGAAGCCACTCAAACCCTGACCCCGGTCCGAGGGGTCACTGACACCAGACTATTCAAACCAAAAATTTTTGGTCGGGGGGGGGGGGCCTACTAAACGGGCCGCCACATTAAAGCCAAACCCCAAACCACAAAACAGTTTGAACTAAGCGTTGTCCAGTCCGCTGTTGCGCCCGTAAGCTGTCGGGAGCCGACACACTGAGAGTACAGAAAGGTTGAGCGTTTAGGACTTTAGGAGTCGTTGCGTTCCATCAGTAATAGTAATTCCCGATAAACCGGATTTCCACATCGCATCGCAAGATGGGGGAGTCTCAGGACGGATTCTTGCAGCTACTCCTGCCGAACATGCTGGAGAGATGCAGAACCGGAATCCCTTAACTAAACTCTTACCGTAATCTTTTACCCGGACCTCGAACTCCAACATCCAAACAAAAGCAACTTGTAGCCCAGCGGCGACATCTTGCGATCCCGCGGTTCTGGATCCTTGGCTGTCGCTTGAACTTCCGGCCGGCGTATTCATTTCAGGATTTCGGGTTTAGGCGGTTTAGGTTTGAGATACCCAAAGGGTCCTAAGTACCTATATGCGGAATACTTATCCGAACCACAGTAGTAATTCCGAATTTCTAGGTACAAGGGACCCTTTGGGAAAACATCGCTCGGCGTTTGATGGTGTCATGTGTTGAAAACATTGTTGCCGGATGTTGATCCATGTCAACACGAGCAGCAGTTCTTCGATTCCATTACCAGCGGCCCCACGCGTTACATTACTCAGAAAGTCAGAAAATTACCCCAAAGGGTCCTTTGTACTGTTATGGGGATACTTCCCTAAGTCATAATCGTAATTCCTAATATGGAAACCCTACATTCTACTATATCGGTACATAGGACCCTTTGGGTACATGGATAGATAGACAGACAGACAGACAGATAGATGGATAGACAGACAGGTAGACAGCTACCTGGCAGAAAGTTCAAGTGCATGCATGGGCAAGTTAATGCACATATCTGTCTTTATGCGGGTGTATGTATGTACGTAGGTACATACGTACTGTACGTATGTACCTACGTATACGTGCATGTCTGTATATGTATGTATGCATGCATGCATGCATGCCTGACTATATGTCATGCAAAGATGTGCCTGCTTAAGAATATATCTGGATGTTCCACCACCACCGGTCTCAACGCCTCGCCTTTTATGGAACCGCGCCAACCCGATAAATGGCGTCTTGCCAGCAAGCCGCACAAAGCCTTCTAACTCTCAAAGATACCCGGACCCACCCCCCGCCACACCACTCGTAAACCCATGAGCAAAGCAACCACCAACCCGAAACCCCAAATTCTAAGCACCACAAAACTGCTCGATCCCCTGCACTAAAACATGACTCAAAGCAACCGAAAATGCGGAAGATGCGTATACTGCGTGGTCCTCAAAAAAGTGGCTCTAGTAAACCCTACAAATGTCTCTACAGACTCACTCACACAAAATCCTAAACCCTGCACCCTATACCCCAAACCCTGAAACCTAAACAAACCCTAAACCCGGAACCCTCAACATTCAACCCTAAAGCCCTCGTAGCTGAGAAAGCGGCGGGCTGCTCCTCTGCGACCAGCTCCGAGGATACCTAGTATATGGGTAGTTGTCAAAATTAAGGTGGCTTTTTGGGAACCCTAAATAATAGGTGCCGTATTCTAATAGGGACCCCAAAAGGGACCATAATTTTGACAACCACCCATATACTTGGAGGATCATGGGTAGTTATAAGTGGGGTTATAATTAGGTAACCATATTTATAACCCATATTAGGGGACTTATAACCCCACTAACCCCACTTAAAACTATCCACGAACCTCCAAGTAGGGGCCTTAATATATAATTAGAACAGGGTTTCCTCTAAAGGGCTCCGTAAAAGGGGTCTGAAAGGGATCTTTTTTGTAGGGTTCTAGAATATAGGGGCCTTAATGTATAATTAGAATAGGGTTTTGGGGTATATTATGCTATAGTCACAATAAGGAACCCCCCAAAAAATAGTATAGGTACTTATTGAGGCCTCTATAGTAGTTCATGGTTGGGATAGCAAATAGTATCTACTTTGGCCCCAACGGACCTATGTAGGGAGTACTTTAAGGCCAAATTATTTACTATTTGGGTACATGGACCCTCAGGGGTATTAAACATTAAACATCTATTGAGTACACATAAACATGTAAAGCGCTACCCAAACCCCAAACCCTACAGTAAACCCCATAAATAACATGTAAAATGCTACTTCTCTGCCAACAGAACCAGAATAAAAGTCATATTCTTCTTAATCCCCTTAAACCTTAATAAAAATCAAAAACCTAATTCCTAAGAGCAGTAAAGGCTACCCAAGCTATGACAAAGATACCGGTTCGGCGTTATCGTCCAGCTGCGATTGCCGGCCCTGGCGTCGGCTTCGGCTTTGGGCAAAAGGGCTTTAGGGTTTCAAGGTCTTCAGGTTTTAGGGCTCCAAAGTTTTAAGGTTTTAGAGGTTTTTAGAGTTTAGGGCTCAAGGTTTTTGAGATTTTGGAAGGTTTTAGGGGTGAGGGTTTAGAAGTTTAAGGGTTTAGGGCTACTGGTCTAGAGGTTTGGACATTAGGGTTTTACTTTTGAGAGATTGAAACTTACTGTACCCCTGTAGGCAAGGTTGTTAAAGTACGGACTCCACCTCCCACCACAAGGTTCATGTACGAAAAACCCCCGTCTCCCAAACTTCAGACAATCACTTACGGGCACATGTTGCCACCTTGTCTCGAATACCCTAGGAGCCCAGTCCCTTAACCGTCTTCACCCCTACATAGACGTTATCCTTTAATACCTTAACTTGCAGCCAAATGAGGGCGCATGTCGTCGGTGCTAACCTACTTCCTTACGGATGCTGCAGCTCACTCCGACTCAAGTCTTGTAGGATCAACCCTAAACCCAGAAGTTCTCACGTAGAAATAATGCGACTCTGTTCAAATTGAGCAGTTCACACTGAGGCCTCTCCTTACATACCTTTGGCTTTTCGTATTATAGGGGCCTTAATAAATAGAATAGGGTTTGGGGGTATATTATGCTGTACATATAATAAGGAACCCCCCAAATAGATGTACTATAATTGTAAAAAAGAACCCCCAAAATTGTGTTGGTAATTGATTGGGCTCCTATAGTACGTTTAATGCGTCCTGGCTACTTCATAATAAAATTAAGTGGTGCTTCACGCGCTGAGCGAAAACCGTCCGGATGATTCGCGAGAAGATTGTATAGTACCCAAAGTCCAGCAACCTACTATATTATAGGTAACGCCGCTCTTAGGGATACAGCGGGTCGCTATACTTTTCCACCTCTTGCTGCTGGTCTTTCGTAATGTACGGGGCCTCAATAAATAAAATGGCATCCCCTCCGGCATGCTATACTGCACCCTCTTCTTCAATAACCGGCCTATTACATACCAAACTTTCAAAACTACACCAACTATGCAAGGCCCAAAGTCTAAAGTTCTCCCATTGGCTATCTCAGTACCATTCCTTTGCGGCACTACAACGGAATTTTGTTGCCATCTCTCTAGCACTGTAAACCCCAAACCCTGGACCGCATAGGTGAGGATGAAGCATTGCTGACTAGCTAATGGACTACCATGGAAGACCATGACCAGTTATGCTGGTCGCTATAGTGGTTGATTCATGCTCCTTGCCCATACTTGCGTAGTTGCCTCTTGGGCTGTGCATCCGGCGCTGCATGGTTTTAGGATGTTTAGGGTTTGTTGCATGTTTTTGGGGTTCTGTATCAGGGCTTTGTAAGTGTAGGTTATGGTTGAATGGTTTATATGCTGTCACTATACGGCTTCATGACGGCCGTTTGAGGGTCCCTAGGATTTTTGTTTTTTTGGGGTCCCTGGAGGGATCCTTTGGAAGCAAGACCCTAAACCCTAAGGTTTGGGGTTCAGCGGTTTAGGGGTTTAGGGTTTAGGGGTTTAGGGTTGAGGGGTTTAGGGTTTAGGGGTGTGTAGACAGTGTGCGCGCGGTGGGTGCGCTTCTTTAGAAATGGGGGCGCACCCACTTATCGCGCGCTTGCGTCAGCATGTAGTCCCGCCCCAACCACCCCAACTATTCTCAATTNGAGGGCAGGCAGGGCAGAGGGCAGAGAGAGGGCAGAGGCAGAGGGCAGAGGGCAGGGCAGAGGGCGGGGGCAGGGCAGGGCAGGGCAGGGCACAGGGGAAGAGTTCCTAGAAACCTCAAGCGCAGGCCCCTGGACCCTGCACCTCAATACTCGTAGATGCTGATGCAAAAACAGCCCCTTGAAGATGAGTGAGTAGTCACTCACAGACACCCCATTCGAAAACAGCAGATAACACAAAACACGCCCACAAAACTCAAAGCTATAAACCAAAGCCCCCATCCTTGTCCCGATATTACAAGCACCCCATTTAATGACCCTGCAAGCAGCAAGTTAGAGAACAACTATAAATTCCTTTTAGCGCCCGATTAAATGCACCTTGCATAATATTAGCGTTTCCACCCGTCTGCTAGCACCCAACGGGTCCTGGTTGATGGTTTCGATCGCCTGATAAAGCTCTTCCTTGGGTGGAGGAATTTGAGAAGCTTATGTTAGCTTTTCGCTGAAATCGTGGTACTGTTTCGGATGTTCCACTCGCAACACCGACGCCAATCCCCTATGCCAAACAATGTAACCGGGTGCTTGGTGTCTAGGGTCCCTAGCTTCGGGTAAAGGGTCCCAGGTAATGATTAGACTGCCTGGTGCTCTGTTTGTGCAGCTTGTGTTCCTTGTGCCTTTCGGTGAACCTCTTCGTTGTTCGAAACGTTCGTCCCTTGCCAGTGTTGAAGGAGATCATGAACCCTTGGGCATTCAAATCTTGGCAGGGTAGCTAGAGAACGATTTGGGGGGCTATTCTAATAGGATAATATGAGAACTGTAAGGGTGTACCAGTAAGATTTCTTGCGACCCCTACCTTACACCAAAACAGACGTGCAGAGCAGAACATCCTTCGCCACCAAGCCGCCATTCTGACGGAGAGAGCATTGTAGTGGAATTGCGACTGCCGGTAAATCTCTTCCTTCAAAAAGCCAGATTTAAGGAGTTTATAGTGTTCTGGGACTAGGGTTCCACGGTACATGGGGTTTCTAAAGAATAAAGACAATGCGATCCAAAGCAGTAGCGTAAGACCAGCGACGGCAGTGGCAAGAACAGTAAGAGCAAAAACAACAGCAAGCTTGACAGGATAGCAACAAAAGAAGCAGGACAGGCACCCCTAAACCCCAAATATTAGCAACTGTCGCATGAATCTCATGAGTTGTATGAAGTGGTCTTGAAGTCTTGTTCTATTCCCTAAATCCTAAAACCCTCAACAGTAGCAACACCCGTGAAGTCTTATTGTATTCGATGAGCCCTAGCACCCAAAGCCATCAGTGAAATCCAAAAGTTCAGCCCTCAACCCATCAACTCGAAGACACAAAAACCCTCGTGCGACCCTAAACCCAAGCTTCGCAATTTCCCGAGTTTCGAGTCCTTGTAGGGTTTGTTATGTTCTATCCGAAGGTTGGCGTAGGGTTCCAGGGACCCTTTCAACTGTTTGTCACAGTTCTATTAGAAGGTTGGGGTATGGTGTCACGGCGATCTTGAGAAAGTTGGTGCCCTTCAACTGGTGCTCCTGCTGCTGCATGGTCCGCAGCATGTTGTACCTCAGCTAGATGGTGGTGCCCATGAACAACATCCCTTGTCCGTCCCTAAACGGTTTCGGGTAACAGATTGAGGGAGGCCAGTCTTTGCAAAATCACCGACAAAACAATAAACACCCTATATCAACCCTGAACCCGAAAGGCCCTATAAACCTTATAAACTCTACACCCTAAAGGCCCTGAACCTTATAAACTCTACACCCTAAAGGCCCTGAACCTTATAAACTCTACACCCTAAAGGCCCTGAACCTTATAAACTCTACACCCTAAAGGCCCTGAACCTTATAAACTCTACACCCTAAAGGCCCTGAACCTTATAAACTCTACACCCTAAAGGCCCTGAACCTTCTAAACTCTACACCCTAAAGGCCCTGAACCTTATAAACTCTATACCCTGAACCTTCTAAACTCTACACCCTAAAGGCCCTGAACCTTATAAACTCTATACCCTGAACCTTCTAAACTCTACACCCTAAAGGCCCTGAACCTTATAAACTCTATACCCTGTACCTTCTAAACTCTACACCCTAAAGGCCCTGAACCTTATAAACTCTATACCCTGAACCTTCTAAACTCTACACCCTAAAGGCCCTGAACCTTATAAACTCTATACCCTGAACCTTCTAA